>VYZX01019901.1:133524-205966 GCA_013401335.1 Brachypteracias leptosomus | reverse complement strand
GCCACAGGTTTAACTGGATTTATAATTCTGTGATCATATAGGAAACAGTGTGAGACCACTCCAAATGTGACAATATGCTACTGTAGGCATCTTGTATCCTTTCAATTCATAAATATATTATGCCTTAATTATTTGTCTCAAAGCCAGAGACAAAATTAACAGCTAATCTAAACATTTGCCCTATTTTTCCATATGGGATGCTTGAAAGATGAGGGCCAGCAAGTTTTAACTCTGCTTGTAAACTCTTCAGTTCAACACTGAGAGTCTGTCACCTGGAGGAAATGTTCCTTTTAACTGCGTGTTTTTCTCTAAACTGCTGGTGACACCTGCAGAGACCAACACTGCAAAATGAGCTCCTGAAGTAGGGGGCCAAACAATGTGTAGGAATTGCCACTTCCTATGTCCTTGGGCAACATTTAGCCTCTCTGCCAGAGTTTGGCTGAGCTGTGAACTGTAGTGGCCTCTGTCAAGGGGACTGGCAAGCAGTGGAGAGATGTTCACTGAAAGGGGTAGTGCAAGGTGGTTAGATACTAATCTTAGGTTCTTTTATTCCTGCATAGCAGAGACCCAGTCATTTGTGTGAACTTCAGCAGGCCTTAAGAACCCAACAGAGCCATATTTTCACATAGTACTTCACATCTCAAAGATTAATCTAGAAGTGAAGCTTCTCTCCTTGGTCCAGCCTAAGGGAATGTTGCCACCTTTCAGGGACAGCAAAAAGGCAGCATTTTCTATAGCTTTTAAAGATATGAGACTTAGTTTTACTTTATTTCTGGAAAAGGTTCCCATTTTTGCATTGCTAATATAAATCACTTCCCCATTCTCACCAAGCTTCCTAAATCTGCTGCTGCTTTTATACTATTAGAGTGTTTCTGCTTTTAGCTGGTTTTAGTCTTGGTGACTTCACTGGTAAAACTTGGTCTTGATAAAACTGGAGTAAAATAATCAGATACAGATAAAAGGAAATGCAAAGGGCAAGGCAAAATGAAGTACTCTAAGTGCCATCTAGTAGTTAATTACAATATATACTTGATGCCAAGGCTTCCACACAATTTTACTGGGTCTTCTATTTCCAAGTTAGTTCTGGATGAATTACAAACACCACATCTTGCATTTACATGAGTAAAATGGCAGTTTTCAGTATAAAATTCACACATGCCTAAAGATTCGGTGTTCTTTAGAGTTCAAAACCAAGTGTTTTCATAAAGGTGCTTTCAAAAAGCCTTTATTTCACAGGAGAAAATACCAAATACTTTCTGAAAATCAAGCCCCTAGAAAGAATTTCAGATGCACCCCAAAGCTTAAATAGTGCCAGCACCTCCCTACTTTGCAAACACAAGACTAAGTACATCCCTTTCTGGTGCAGCATGAGGCAGTTAATGGTTGTTAAGTGCTCAGAGAGCACCATCCTCATCTCCAAAGCTGAGTTGTTCCCAAGACTTTGGGTGCACATGAAATGCCCTCCCAAGGCACAAGCACATCTCTTCAGCAGCATTCAATTTTCATTTAAAAAATAGAAAGAGAATGAATGAAGCAGACAGATCACAGAGTCCCTGTAGCTTCTCTCTTAGAAATGCTTTCTCTTATTCAAAGTCTTGTCTTTTCATGATTGAACAATCCACTCATTTGTAGCCATAGGATGCCTGTCTCCAGGGACACTGCAAAATAGCTCCAGGAGTTTCACCAGCTCACAAACCTAAATACATCTGTGCCAGGGAAAAAATACTGCACACTTGAGCTGTGACAGAACAAATGTTCCCTAATTTTGTTAGAGGATTTGCCGTTTTCCACTTGAGTTGATGATGCTGAAATGAGGATTTTCACTTTTTTGAATATCACATAATTTATGAGGAAGACACGCAGTAAATATTTCAGCTGGAGTAGGCTTAAAATGAGCCTCAGTTCAGAAGGTTTAAAAAGCAACTTTGGTCTTTCCAGGAATTAAGCTTCATGGGCTTGGATGGGTCAACGATGAATGAATGACCACCTTGGGAAGAACATTTTATTTCCCCTGGTCAGAAAGAGGCTTCATCCTTTTCCTCCTTTCCCATCTCTTTCCTCATGCTTTCTCTCTCCCTCTCTCTTATTCTTCTTGTTTCCCCTGACATCATTATTGTTATACCTTCAGCCTCCTTTTTCTTTTCAAGCACCCCTTCCCGAGACATTAGGCCTGGAACACAATTGGAAGATTTCATGGCACACCAGCAGGGCTCTGCTTTATACGTGTTCCCTTATGACACAACTGTGCTTTTGTTGACTTGGTTGAGGGGTTGGGGTTTTTTGTTTTTTGGATAGTAGAAGAAAAACCAGCAGGAGATACTGTTAAGATACAGGGCTTTCAATCTGCAGCTTCCATTTGAAATCTGACCTATGGTGGTTATAGTGTGATCACCAAAGGGCAGATTTGTCAGGAACATGCAGGTTTAACAGTCTAGGATCGGTTCTTAACAACCAAATGTGTACATCCCCTGCAGTGTGATTACAGGGTTTTTTTCATGGCAGAACTCTCTACCAGAAAGACCAACAAGGAGTTCAATCTCACTTACAATCCCTGTAGCTGTTTTCCTAAGTTCAGCTTAATGACCATCAGGATTGTACTGAGGACATGGCTAAAATTACCTCAGTTTCCAGGGGAAAAAAAAGTCGTATCTTTACAGACAGCAGATGAAAAGATGAGCTGTTATGGATTTGGGTTTTTTCCCTTTGGAAATACCCTCTGACACTGTGTTATCTCTGGCAGATGATCTCCAGCAGCAGGGCAGGGATGAGCTTAACAGAGGCAGCACATCAGAAGTGACTCACTGATTTTATGAAACGTATCCTTTCACAGCCATGACCTGTTGGCACAGGAGCTTTTAAAAAAAAAGTTAGAATTTTTCAAGACAGAGTCAGATGTCAGAAAACTCCCTACCTCTTTTGGTTAAAATGTGATGTATTCTACAACCTATTCAGAATATTATGCAACTTTCAAGATCTGGTTAAGGACTTTTTCTTTTATATTAAACAAAGAGTTATAACCTCTGGTAAGTGAAATGCAGAGTGGTCAGATACCATAACAACTGTAAAACAGAGAGAGAGCCTCTAAGGCTTACCAGAAGATTAAATAGAGCATTCTCTGAGGGAAATATTTAATAAAACTGCTGGATTACCTTCCTTCAGTGTCTGGAGGCACTCTCAGTAGGTTATGGCTTCCATAAGGGATACTACATGTCGTAACCAGCATGTTTAGCCATATATTCCAATCTTTCATAATAACCTTCCTTGACCTGTAAGCACTCCAGAGGAGTCACAAACTGTCTTTTTTTTTTCTGTACTATATTAAATATTGAATGATTAGCAGTCTGAAAAATGTTGGCTGTCTTCATTAACGCTAGGGAAGAAGATCTTCCTTACTCAATTAGTACATTGTTGGTGTTTATATTGGCATAAACTGGATATTACTATGTCCCTAAATGTATAAGCTCTTAGCTAGCAGCATGGATTTTTTTGTAATCTAACAGCTGTTGTAGCAAAGACTGTAAGTCTAGACTGTAAATATTCTGTGCGTGGATATATACTCTTCACCTCAGAACAAAGGACTATCCCAAACAGGACAGAAAACAGAACTGTGAAGATATAGTATGTCCTGGGTGACTCTAATGTCTGTGAAAGATGCTCTTTGAGCTATTTCCCTGGTAATCAGTGATTCTTCCACTCCTGGAGAAAACCCTACCTTCAATTTCCCATACACCAAGTATTCCAACACTTCTCGCTTTGGTTTGGAGAATGCAGTTCTTTCAGCTAGCTTAGTGATGAGAGGGAGCAGACAACCCCTGGAAAGGCAGGTAGGATTTATTTCTGAGGCTTCTGTGAGAACTTACCTTTCAAATGCTAAACCAGCCTGAAGGCTTGTGTGTCTGCCCTGAAATTTATCATCTCCTGGATCTAAGAAAAGTCTCAGCGTGGGTCAGTTCTATTTCTACCAACAAGACATGCCAAATAACTCTTCCAGTTCTTCCAACAAAGCCTTGTAATTGCATTCCTACAGAACAACTTCCAAAGTGAAGGTACAGTGACTCCTCCACACTGCCTGCGTCTCTGCTAGCATTCGGTATATCACTATATCCCGGTGTTCTTAAATGAAGAGTTCATATCTGTCACTGCCTATTCTTGTGCTGTCACAAGTTACGCCGTGGCTTTGGAAAGCTGTGACAGATTTGGAAGTGCTGGTGGGATTCTGCTGTAACACCATTTCTGTGAGGGCTCTGTTCCAAGTCAGTGCTTTCATCCTCCAGTGTTGCCTGGCATCGGGGCAGGAATCCTTCTGCCTGCCTGCCTGCAAGGTAACAGGAAGATTTTATAATTCTTTTTATTATTCTCATGCAGCTGAAACAAATAATAGATGTGTTCTTTCCATTCCGGGCATCAGAGCGCAGTTAACTGTGCTTTATAAGCTTTATATGAAATTTAGAAGTAATTTGGGTATGTTGTTGACCTTTGAAGGCAATAGGTCAAGCCCTCAGAACTTCACTAGTGGTTGTGTGCCATCCTGGACAGGGGAGTCCTCCTGTTTTTCTTATGCTAATTAGAGAGGTACTGAAGTTATTCTACATTTAATTCCTCATTATATATGGTATTAATAAATGTGCCACTAGGACAGTCTGCTCTTTTAAGTAACTTTGCTAATCTGATCACATTCTGCTGGATTTATTTGGAGGAGGAAAATCTCAGGGGAAGCAATGAAGCAACCTAATACAGAGGATCCAGATTTATTGTTGTCTCTACTTTTGTGGCACAGAGAGAGGGAGAAGAAAATACAAAGGAAGAGAATTTGCATCAGAATGACTGCAGTATGTTCTGTCACTGGTAGTGCAGATCCTTTCTGGATTCTTCCAGTATCTCTATGTTTCTAAACCATCTTATTTCATTGTAGTTGCAAAATGATCCTCCTCACGATAAAAAGGATCATTTTTATATGTCAATAAATAATCATTGATTTTCCAGGAGTATAAGAAGAGCTTTGGTGATGCAGGTCAGGTACTTTCTCTATCAATCATCCCTTAAAGATCCTTGGAATATCCCTGAATTTTTCTGGGTGTGTCTCAGGAAGCAAAGAAAGGACTGGTGAAAGGTGTTGTTGCTTCATCTCCTCCACTCCTTTTCTGCTTTGTTTCTCCATATTTCCAGCCTTGCATCAAACATGGAAACCTGTTATTGCAGACATGTAGATGTTGGTATGATGCATAACTCGTACTTCTGTAACAAAGGAATTTTCTCTGCACAATCAGCGTGGCAGGGCTGAAGTTCTCTGTTAACATCTGTGGGCTGAGCATGTTGCCCATAAAACCTGGAGCACTCAACAAATGAGTTCAAGTGAAAAGCAAGGGCAAGAAAAAGAAAAAAAAAAATTCAATACCTCAGGAGCTCAAGAGATACAGATTTGACAGGGTGATCCAATTTCATGCTACATTAGTATAAATAGGTCTAATTTGACAAACATTTGTATTAAAATGGGCTTTTGCTTTTCAGGATCAAATTTCAGTATCACATGGGTATTCAAACAAAATATCCTTGCGTTGACTTTAACCAAAATACCTTTGGGGCAATAGGAGAGAATCTTTCAAGAAAGGCTATTGGTCCTACTTTCATTTATCAGGGAAAGACCAGCATATTTGTCTCTGCTGCCTCCTTCTGCACAAAAATAACACTATTTTATTGGTACCTGTCATTCTTCATTGACTGAAGAAGCTCCAAAGTATTCAGTTCTCTCAACAGGAAAAAAAACTGGAGATCTCCTGTTAGCTTTGACCTCTAGAAACTACGCTTTAGTCCAAACCCTTCCTGTCTCTTCCCATTAAAACCTAACCTAGTGCTCATGGCACCCAGCAGGAAAACTTGTAGATCCCGTTCTTGAGTCTCTTCCTTTGATATTACCAGTTTACTGTTGTAGAGGCTCAGAGCACTTTGAAATACCTCATGGGGGACAGGCTGTGTATATTTTTCTTCCTATGCTTATTATCTGCTTAATGGATAAGCTCTCTGGGATACCAGCTCTGTCTTGCCATTCACATAAACACATCTAGGAGTGTGTAGCTCCCAGTTAGCTATATCCAGTAAGTGCTAGTGTTATCCAAATGGTGATAAGAAGTGAAAAAAAGCAGAAACATGAACTTGAAAAGGACACTCCTTGTCAATCTTATGGAGATGGCACGTATTTTAATCTGGTATCAACTCTGCTCCTGTTCCTAGTCGTCTCATTTAAGCTTACCAGTCAGAAGGGGATTCAGCACTTTCAGACACTATAAGGATGCTCAGTAATGAGCTTAATGATCTTAACAGGAAGAGATCTTAGGAGAGAATCTGGTGTTATGGGAACTGAGATTTTTTGGTTGCTTATTCATTTAGGATTTTATCAAGATAGAGCAAGATTTCATCAGTGATGTCAGCCAGTATCATAGCTGCTTTATTAGATGCACAAATCCCTAAGAGCTGATCATTTTGCTTGTGTCCAGATGCTATTCTTGAACTCCTTTTCTTTGCTCTTCCCATTCCTCCCTTGTGCAGCAGCTGTTTCTACTTCTCTACTTTCTAGCTTTTCACAGCCATTTTGTGGATAACTTCATCTTTACTCTTTCCATTCCATCAGTCCTAGACACTTTGAAAACTTAAAAATCCACTTTTACCATTTATCAAGTTGTCTATGACCAAAACTCAAGAAATTTCTTTTGACTGAGCAACAAAGACATGCTTTCCTGAATCAAGCCACTGAGCTTGATTATTTTGATATTCTTTTATTAAGAACCTGATCCTGATACCCTCTTTCTTACAGCAGTAGAGATCTTGAGTACTTGAACTAGCCATAACTGTTCCTTAGGAAAAGCACTGTAGGCTTTGAGAAAGGATAGAAGTAGGTATATCTAATTTAACATGATAAATCTAGTGTCTCTCCTTACAATTTTCGAATGGTTTTCTGTTTTTTGCTTCCGTGCATGTTTAGCCATCTTAGGGATCACATATTGCTGAAACTGTGGCACCAAAGAGACAAAAAATATCCTTTTATGTACTCCTTGATTTCATCCATTTGTTACTAGTGTCTTAGACTGTGAAGTAAATTCAGAGTGGCCTCTGCTCTCTTATCATACTGGTTTAGGTCATCCAGAGTCTTGGTTTTGCCCTTGTTAAACTCTTGTATCAATCAGACATATGTTCTTTGTAAAAGTGAGTTAACGCCAGCTTGAGTGGAGCAACTTCAGTAGCAACTTCTTCGGCCTTCTACCAAAATACCAAACCTACATTCTGCTGGTTTCATGTTGGACTACTAGCATTGCAAACACATCCAGATTTTAATGAATAAGCACCTTTCTCATCTTTGGAAGCTGTGTAATTCCTACATCTCAGGAGATCTTACCGTGGACCTCAAATATCTGCTTGACTTGACTTGGTTAAGTTACAGAGAAGGCCTAAAATACACCAGTGCTTTTGCCTCACTTCAGACAGCACGGTTATTACCTAAAGTGACTGTGTCATGGATCAGACAATGAAAACCCTCTTTTTAATGACTTGGGTGATTCCTAGTTTAAACTTTTCTGACTTAGTGTCAGAATGGCAGTAGATGAAAAGGTGCCCTGTGAGCCGCCATCTTGATTAGCAGAGAGCAGCCCATTGCTCATCGTTGAGCCTACCAGAGTGTCTCCAACTCTGTCTTCTCTGATGCTAAAGGGAACACAGCCTCATGTCACCACTCACTTTCCATACCTACCAAGCCTTCCAGCCCATGGAAAGAAATACAGGATGACAGCAAATGTGTGGATAAGTCTGGAATTCTGAAGATCCCGTCTCTTCTCAAGATTTCCAACATTGTGTTGGATATATCATTTTTAGTTCTACAAACCTCATTGCTACAGCCAAGTTAAATTTGTCAAGTACCTTAAGGTATGTAGGCTAGATCCAAGAGTGCTTGTAATTCTCACATGAAAGGTTCTGTGCATTTATAAAGTATTGATTTTCTTTTATCCATTCATATTTTGAGAGCATTGTATATATATCTCTTTTAATAGAGCGTGAAATACAAGCTTTCTAATACCTGGGTTTTTGGAGATAGACTCATGCATTATGTTTCTTTGTTGTTAATAATCTAATTTATGAGATTGGTAGAGATGGGGATTTAATTCCATTTCACAGGTTGCGGGATTGATTCAAGACAAAACTCCAAGTTTAAGTTCTCTGGGAAAGGGGCTAGAGCTCTGACCCCCAGGGCCTTCATGGCCCAGATTCCCTGGGATGTGTAGACCATGGAAGTCCTCGGTGGGTTTGTCTATTCCAGAAGCTGGAAGCTCTGGGAGCCCAGGCTGAGAATCAGCTGAGGGTGCTTGGATGCCAGGCTGCTTGTGCTCTCAAGTCCCATCAGCCCACTGGTTGGGATGCTGAGGAGCCTGGGGTTCAGGTCCCAGGGCACCAGACTCAGCATCTAACAGCATCATGGTCACATCACAAGTCTGTCAAAATCAAATCATCTCACTGGAATGTTTTCATTTCAGAAAACTGGCAGATTCTGCCAAAATTATGCTTTATTGAAAGCTCCACAGTTACCTGTGATGTTTTGAAACTAAAAGAGGGAGATTTAGACTAGAGAGAAGGAAGGCATTTTTGATGCTGAGGGTGGTGAGCCCCTGGCCCAGGTTGCCCATAGATGGTTGATGCCCCGTCCCTGGAACCATTGCAGGCGAGGTTGGCCAGGGCTCTGAGCAACCTACTTTAGTTGCAGATGTTCCTGCTCGCTGCAGGGGGGTTGGACTAGATGAGCTTGAAAGGTCCTTTCCCACCCATTCCATGATTCTCTGAGCTCTTGTTTCTATTAGACGTATCAGCCAGGTCCTTGCTTATTCTCTCATTCATAGAATTTAATAAGAGGAAATTGAAAGAAGGATGCTGTGGAAAGGTGCTTTACAAATCCACATTTCTTCCAGCAACTTCCTATTAGTCATAAGGGTGTTACTCAGCAGGGACACAAAAGTGGACAGAAGCTGGTTGTGATAGCGGATGATTTAGTAGAAAAAGCCATTTTTCTGTGCTTAGGCTGGCTAAGGCATTAGAAAGACGTCTGACAATTCAGGTCTATGACATTTGTGGGCAATTTTTCTCTAGAAACTTTTGTTTTCTCCTGTTGGCAAGGCTGTTATTTTCCCTAGCTTCCGGTGAATGAACTTTATGCTGGATATGTAACAAAGAAAGTGGCATTTTCTTTTTTTAAAAAAACATAGTCAGGCCTTATCAAAAGAAGATTTGTAAACCAGCCCCAAATTTGAGTGCTGGGTTTGTCCTGGGCTGCTGGGACAGTTGGAATATCCAGTAACCAACTAAATGTATTCATCTTACAAAAATAATTTTAATTTGTAAGTATTAGTGGCATTTGTTAGATTGCAGAGAAATAAAATGTGTCTGCTGGTGTGTGATAATTGATCCTCAGCTGTAATACTTGGGATAAACTTATTGGAGACTGCATGAAAGTCTGGGTGTCAAAACTGGAGTTTCTGACCCACAGCACTCTGTTAGACCATACAGATATATCTATAGAAACTCAGAAAATCTGATTTAGATAGAGGTAGAGGGACATTCCAGAAATTGTTTATAATGTTTTTGTTGATGTGTTTTGCCTCATCAGAGGCTGAAGCAACTCAGTGAGAAGTCAGGGCTCCTCACCTCTAACCTTGATTTCCCCATAGCGTGACTCCTTATATTGAAGAGCTAGTTTAAAATTATATATTTAAAATACATTTTAGTTTCGTATATAATAAAATATATTTAGAGTATGTGCCTTGTTTCTCTATGTGAAAGAAAATTCTAAAAATAGTCACCATACTGAAGTGTTACATGACTGAAGTGAGGACATCTAAAAGTGAAATTTCTTTGGTTTATATCGTTGCAACGACGAGAGGCCACAACAAATGTTTCTGCTTCTGAGCTCAAGAGCATGTGTGGGACTACTGGGGTGAACTGGGAGCAACTTGGGGACAGGGTTGTCCAGCAGCCCCCTCCACTGCAGGTTGCTCCCAGGAGAAGCCATCCTCGGAGGGTTTGCTGGAGATGCATACATGGAAGCTGCACTAAATCCCCATACGTGTTACTCAGCGAATTTCTTCTTATTCTTTTTTACTATTAAGCAGCAGGCTCGCTTGTGCTTAGATGAGGAGATGAATTCCCCCCCAGTCCTTTTCAAGGTTTATGGATTTGTCATCAAGATTTCATGGCTGCTGTGATGAATTGCCAGTAAGACGTCACCCTCAAAAGAACAGAGAAGGACTTTCATACCTGAGCGAGTTTGAAAATCAAAGGAGGTTTTAGCTAAAGCAAAATGACTGCTAGAAGAATATTCCTCTCTGTATCCAGAGATACTTCTTTTTGCTAAGCATTTTAAGGCTTGACTTCCCCTTTGACAGAGAAATGAAGATATTACTCTGCACGTAACGCACGTGACATTGCAGCCTGCAGTCACAGAGAGCAGTGTGTTCCTAAACACATCCCAGGCAATGGTATATTTAAAATAATCCCAGGTCTGTAAGGGTGAATCTCTTGCAATCCAGCCCCAGCTTGAATATTTATTCCCTTTGGTTTTGGTCTACTCACCACCATTTGTTACGATGCATTTTCCTCACCTATAAACTGAGCTTTATATGACTGATGGGTATCTGGAGCAGTCTGAAAGGACAATAAGTTCATATCAGAATTACATGTTGTTGTTCATACCAGGAGATCAGTTGCCTTTATATCATCTCAGTTGTTGCTTTCAGGCTTATTTTTAGAATTTTTTTCATCCTTTGTTGCTTTCTTGTTTTATACTGGCCTCCTGGTATCTGAAGGGGGCCTACAAGAAAGCAGGGGAGGGGCTTTTCACAAAGGTCTCTAGTGATAAGACGAGGGGTAATAGCTTTAAACGGGAAGAGAGTAGGTTTAGATCAGAAATTAGAAGGAAATTCCTTACCTTGAGGGTGGTGAGGCAATGGCAGAGGTTACCCAGGGAAGCTGTGGATGCTCCATCCCTGGAGGTGTTCAAGGCCAGCTTGGATGGGACCTTGGGCAACCTGGTTTAGTGGGAGGTGTCCCTGCCCATGGCAGGAGGTTGGAACTAGATGATCTTTGAGGTCCTTTCCAACCCAAACCATTCTATGATACGATATGATTCTATGACCTTTCATGGGAGGAGGCAAAAAATAATTCTGAGACTTATAGAATTATGGAACAGGGCAGAATGGGTTTATACTGGCATGGTAATAGTGGCTCTTTCAGCTACAGGAATTTTCTGTGTTTAGTGGATTGCCTGGGTGGTTGATAGCAGTAAATGGCCACCATTGCCACCCTGGCTCTGTAAATGAAGCTCTGTAGCAATTCCAGCCAGGCCATACTGAGGCAGACGTTTGTTTTCTAAAAATAGGCCAAAAATTGTTAAACTGAGTCATCTTTGTTGTTGCCACAAAACCTCACGTGGAAAAACTTCTTGTGTTCACCAAAATTTGGGAAGTGGTTGTTCTATAGAATATCCATATTCACATCAAAGAACAGTAATCACTGGCCATTGTTTTTGCTGTGATGCACATTATTCTTCCAGTGATGCACCACAGGCAAGAAAAAGAAAGTTTAGGTGACAATCATGTGCCTTGATTACTTCTTAGAAGATAAAAAAGTTTGTGAGCAGCTCGTAAGATGAAAACAAGTCCTTTCCACTGCCATTTACAAATGTATATAGATAAAAATCCTAGGAGAGTTGAGCATTCTGTGGAACATACAATAGTTTGTTGTTGTGATGCTGGTTTTAGGCATTTGCATGCAATTATTGTGTATCCAGGATACTCAGAACTGCTGAGAGTGAGTGCATTGATAATAATAATATTATTACCATATCATTCTTGCTGTAATAATAAGAGGTATAAATCTGGGTCCGGTTCCACTGTGCCTGGTGCTGTTCACAGATTTACAGTTCAGTGAGAGGTGTATTTGCTTGGTAGATACAGAATTAGATCCAGTGATTTACTGCTTTCATGATGCTCATTAATTCAGAGCTTCACACATTATTTGCTAGTTGATGGCTTGAATGTGGTCACTGGCTTTTTTCTTTAGGAGGATGTTAAGTAAAGCTTTAAAAAAAAACCCAACAAAAAAACCCAAAAAACCAACACAAAGAGTGAAGGTAGTTTTACAGTTTTCTAGGGATCCAAACTGAAAAATAACAAGAAAAAACATTAGTCAAACAAGAAGACAATCCCAATTGTATTTACAAAGTTGTATTACAAAGTCCTACAGCCTGACACATTTAACTTAACGTTCTTTAGCCAGGGAAAAGAGAAGATGTGCATGACAATATTACGCATACTTTCAAATAATTACTACTGAGAGAAGAAGGGAGAGAGGAGAGAAGACAGTTCAGGCTTTGTACATTATTTGTTTTGTTAACGTGCTGTTTCTAAACCAGAAAAAGAGAAAGCAAGCAGACAATTTTTTTGGCTTTCAAGTGAAATATTCAGTAGGAAAAGCCCGTGTGCTGTGTCACAATAGCTATTACACAGCTAGGCTTACCAGCTCCAACTGTCAAGGTGGAGAGATTACCTTGACTACGGGTGTTGGGAGATAACCATCACCAGGGTGACAGAAGCAACAAGAGAAAGAGCAACTGTGAGGATAACAAGCTATGTGCATGTAGAGGAGCTGCATCTTTTCTATGTATAGGAAATGGGTTTGCACTTTGTCTCCCAGAGCATTGCTTTCTCTTGTCCATTCTCCCTGCTTGTCTCTGCAGTATCTCTTACAGAAAGCGTTGTGATAACACGGCATGGGAAGCAGCTCAGGGTCACACACACACATCAGACCACCCTGAGTGGGAGAACTGCTCATGGGGACCACAGATCTCCCCAACTTAGAATTATAGAATGTATTGGGTTGGAAGGGACCTCCAAAGGTCGTCTAGTCCAACCCCACTACAATAAGCAGGGACGTCTCTAACTAGGTCAGGTTACTCAGAGACCCATCAAGCCTGGCCCTGAATGTCTCCAGAAATGGGGCCTCCACCACCTCTCTGGACAACCTGTTCCAGTGATCAACCACCCTCATATTAAAGAACTTCTCACTGTTATCTTTGGAAATGGTATGGCTGCAAAGATCAATACCATTATCTGGTCTCTCACAGCAGACTGATAGTTCTTGTCTTCCACTTGGTCTCTATTACATTTTTCTGGTGGAAATTTAACAGCGTTTGCAGAGTTTTCAAGTTCATTTGTGTGGTAGATGAACGGAGAGCGAGCTAGAAGGAGAAAGCAGCAAGGAAAGCAAGTGATGGCAGTAGCCTGTTATCTGGGCATCAGTAGAGGCAGGAGCACTGCTCTTATCTACCCAGCTTTCCTCTGTAAGATTTCTCATTGCTGGTAGTCACTGGCAGTGGCTGATGGAAAGCTAGGATAGAGCATTGTCTCCCAGTAGATCTTAAAACTAGGTCTTCAGAACACCACCACCCAGCCTGTGCTAGCAGGACTTGTCCAACCAGCAGCCAGGTCTCCTTCCCACCAGCAGCAGGACTTTTTGCAACCTGGCACTACAGCAGAAAGAGTATTGGTAGGAATTTTAAACTCAAAAAACCCCCAAACAACTTAAAATAGGACATCCAAGAGGATCAGGTCAAATCTTGCCACCCTTCCAGCAGCAAGATTCCCTTTGAAAACTGGTAATTTCACCTCAGTAAAGGTCATGCAGCTTGGGCAGAGAACAATAAAGATGCAGAGATGCACAGACACGGATGTATAGGTGGAAAGCTCATATGCACGTCTCCTTTTCCAAGAAGAATGACAGGTTGTACAGGAGGAAAAAGCCATTTCTGTGATGTAGATTTACATTTCTGTCCTGCTAATAAATGGGCCAATGAAACAGCTGACTGCTCCCCTATTGCAGGTGGGGCAGTTATTTACTTTCTAATCCTTTCCCTTTGAGACCTGGCTGGACAAGAATGAAAATCCCTGGCATTAGGTATTAGGAGAGATGGAGAAAGCCCAGGAACCAATTTACAGGGTTTCACTTGGCTAGTTTTCTTCATTTGACTCCTATTAGCTCTGATAATGTATCCTCACCATTAATCAGCCAGGGAGAGAAGAGGTGATGGCTGGTTTTTCACGTGCCTAAGAGGATGTATGTACACCACAGTGATCTCACTGGGAAAAGGTCAGCACCTTCAAGTGTCTCCTTCAGGACTTATGAGGTACAAAGGCACTGACCCTGAGCACCAGCTGTCAGCAGGCATGGAAGGGTTTGAGGGAATGGCTGAAAGAAATATCTAGGGTAGAATCATAAATCGTTTGGTTTGGAAGGGGCCTTAAAGTGTTACCTTCAGCATAAACTCTACAGGACGAATCCATCCCTGCTGTAATCCTGTGAGGAGGAGTGGGACCAAAAGGGCTGTGGAGGTGATGATATTGTAAGATGTGGATCTCTTCCAAGTAGTGAGATTCCCACCACAAAACCACAGCCATGGCAATCTCATAGCTTCCATGGTCCTAACAGCAGCTACTTCTGGAGAGCTCATCTTCTGGCTGTTCCTAGCTGCTCCTGAGAAGAAATATAACACCCCCTGAGCCTTTGCCTCTTGTGTCTTGTACTATAAAACCCAAATTGTTTCCTCTGATGGCCCTATGCAGATATTAGAGCTTCATCAGTATGGAGCTTGTGTAATGTTTCTGCAGGTTATGCCAGTCACTAGTCAAGCTTGACAGCTCCTCATTGCTGGATCATTACACAGAAGTGTAAAAAAAAAAAATAAAAAAAATACAAAAGGTGTTGGTTGATTTCCATGAGATTTGATGCAAATGCATCATCACTAATGTATTTTAAAAGTGTAGTCAGTAAATTGCAGTAGAGATGGTTTCCATAGCAATGGTGTCGACAGCGATGTCATTGAAATTTCAGATCTTGTCACGCAAAAATAACAATGTCCTTAACGAGTCAGAAGAAAAGTCCAGACAGCTCAGTAGATTTTCTCCAACAGTGCCCTACGTAGATGCTTAGGGCAGGATATAAGAGCAGGACAAGTTCAATGTCACATGTACCAGAGGTATGGCAGCAGTACCCAGGGCTTTGCAGCTCAGGAAGTTTCTGAGTTAGGGGTAGCATCTTTGTTTTCAACAGCCCTTGATGGATTTTTCTTCCATGGGTTTATTCTGTCACTTTCTAAGCCTATTTAATTTTCTGCATCAGCTGTTTCTCTGTCTGCCACTTCCCTGCACCTCAGAAAATCCTTACCTATTTATACATATCAGGAAGGAGATAGGTAAGCCGAAACTCAAGGTGAGGTCTGCTTCAAGATTCCTAAGACCAAATTTAAGCTTTTTCTTTTTCTAGCAGTTAAAAGCTAGTGTAATGGACTTGCCAGAAATTTCTGTCTCAGCTTTCCAGTTGAACTTTGAGCCATTAGGCCTGAGCTGGGGCAGCCCAAAAGCGAAGCTAACTCTGCATTTGGATTATTCCCACTAGCTCTCAGCCCCTTGAGGAGAAACAAATAAGATTTCACGTCAACCTGGACCCTGCTGGTGCAGAAATTGTCTTCCATAAGGCTTTTATCTATTGCAGGGGCCTGCAAGTTTTACACCTTCTCTGCTTCATTCATAGAATCATAGAGTTGTTGAGGTTGGAGAAGACCATCAAGTCCAGGCACAGCCAAGTCCATTCCTGCCATCACTGTCACCTGAACCAAGCTGAAAGGAGGTTCTAGCACAGGATCTGAGCCCTGAGCCTAGCGCAATGTTTGCTTTCCATCGCTCACTACTTCTGTTTCATTAAGACCCCACATTTGTTCCTATTTAGAGAAAAAATTGCTTATTCAACTGCAGTATTTTAACCAGGGGAAGTCCTGAAGGATGATATGGAGATTATAAGGTGGGACAAAAAAGCTAATGAAAGATCCTAAATGTAAATGTATTGTAATGCAGTAACTGAGAAGAAGAAAAAAACCCCACAAAAAACAAACTTAAAAACCCCCAACCTAATTTACTATTCTGCCCAGTGCAGAAATACTTCTCTGGAAGGGAGGTGCTGGTTCTGGCTCTTGCTCTGCTGGGGTGGGCAGTGGAGGATGTTGCTCCCCTCAATTCTCACCAAAAGTGCTCTCCAAAACCACAGCATGTTTTCCCCAGCTTTGGGAATGTGTGCACAGCCAGTAATTCAATGTGAATACCTGTTTCTGAGTGGGTGGCTGCAACCTTTTTAATGAGCTAATGAATAATAAATAACAAATATAAAGTAATGAAAACAAATGTCAGGGGTTCTTATTCACTCATCCTCTCTCACCTGCCAGTTTGGTCTGTGTACAAGGAGCCATTTCCTAAAATGCTCCTATGAACAGTCCTGGGCTGATGCATATACATGAAGCATTTCAGTCTCAGAGGAGAATATTCCAGTGAAATATTCGTGTGACTGCAGTATGTTAAAACAGAAGCTATTTTCCTACTGCACTATTCTGGTTCGAGAGGAGATCACAGGGAGAGATGGCTGGATAGAACTTTAATTTCAGGGCATCTGATGTTGGGAAGCCAGGCTCAGATGGGTTTGCTCCGTTGTTATCCTTTGTTACAGTTGACTCTTGAGATGTGAGTGCCAAAATTTTGCTTATGTCAAATAAATCATCCAGGCTACATGCCTTGCCTGGAAGGTTACTGAGAAAATGGGGCAGGCTCTGCAAGATCAGCTCCTTTCCCTCAGGAGGGAGAAGATGGAAGGATCTGAGGTAGTTGTGATTATTCCTGAGGAAGAAGGGATGATACAGAAGTTACTGCACTAGCCTACCTCTTCAAGTATCTGCATTTTCACTGTGTCTGCTTGCAATTCATGGAGTTTCCTGATAGATCAAGCTTCTGTTTTCAGTAGCGCTGGGTAAATAAATATCCATCAACTGTTCTGTGCTCCGATGATGTAGCAACAAGGGTAGATAAATACCTGCTATAAAGACTGCTGTGATGATTTAGGCTGCATCACCTAGAAGAGATAAGGGGGGAGGGGGCGCGGCTCTTTTTTATTTATACCCCTAATTTTTATAACTTTGTCCTTTGAAAGATTCTCAGATTTACCCCAGGTTTTGGAGAGCTTGACTTGTAGCTACAGTCTCATAGGACAAAGATCATCAGATTAATTTCTTCTGGCAGTGTCTGTAGACATCCTAAAAATAAAAAGCGTTCTGCAAGCAGATCAGCTGTTGGGTTTGCTCCATTCAAAAACAACAGACTGAATCAAATTTAAAAGCAACACAAACACCAGATCAAAGCACGGAAACATACATGGCACATTGTGAAGTTCAAGCCTGAAAGTCCTGTGATTAGAAGTAGAAATTGTTCAGTGCTTTGGTTTCAGTCTCTGTGTGAGTAATCAGTAGTAAAATCATTTTACACTGCACAGGGGGACACATTAAGGTCTAGTGCAAATGGCTTTGAATTTTTTTTTTTTTGCCTGTTGGGTATGAAATTGCCAATTGGAGTGAGTTAGCCAATTGGAAATGGTGTATGGCTTTAAATATTTATTTCTCTTTCAATCCTGAAACTCCTGTAAAACTCTTTAGTGCAGGGAGCTGCTAAAACTGAGCTGTGCAAAAGGCACTGGACGTCCTACCTTTGGCTGGCTGGTTTCACCTACATCCTGATGGCTGCAATTAAGGACTAGGTGCGCATCTACATTATCGATCCATGCAGGGAATTAGCTGCACTATCCTAGTATCATCCTTAAATCCTTTGGAGCCCCGGAAGAAGAGAAACTGGGGATTTTTAGGTGAGGTTAATAATACTTTGGGAGATTAAAGTATAGGGGGAGTATTAGGACAGCAGTGAAAGTGAGTTTTATTATCAAAGAGACTTTTTTTTTTTTTTTTAAGAGTTGTCAGGAACTCAGGAAAGCCAGTTTCCCTCCCCACTTCTGTTTGGGCAAGCAGCTTCCAGTCTGGTATTCGAGATCTGATGTTTGGATGCCTGCAGATGCAAATAGGTCTTCCATTGTCCAGCCTGTCTATTTAAATAGTAAACTTCTCAACGCTGGAATTATGCCTTGTCATAGGCTTTTGTGCTACCTGGCAAAAGCTTTCTAATTCTGATTGAAATCTCCAGGCATTCTTGTAATGAAAATAACTGTAATTATCTCCAGTGGGACTAAATCCAAGTGTCAAATTGAAATGCTAAAATGGATGTGGTGGTAGGCAGGTACCTGCAGTGCAGTAGAAGGCCCTTGTATCACAGATGCTGTTAAAATATTAAACTTGCAATCAGCATTTTTCTGAGTTACCCCAAATAAATATTTCTACAACCAAGAGTCAGTACAGCCTTGCGTTAGGTTTTAATCTCTCAGTTGCCATCCATAATCCATGTGCATTCAGAAATACTTTCATCTAGCAGGTTTCTGTACCCCTACTTTACAAACCCTTACCCACTCCCCAGAAAAGCTGGTTCTCTAAAGGTAGATAGAAGAGATGGGTGAAAAGCATTGATCTGTGAAGTAGAGTCAAAAACAAAGCAGCAGATAAAATTAGAGAAGGTTTTAGCAGATCCACCCTTTTGTACAGAGTTGATTCTACTTCTAGAAGAAATAATGCTGAGCAGGTCACCAGGGTTGATCTGATGCTCACAGAAAGTTTCTGAGCCATATGAAGACGTTTTTAAGGACTTTTTCTCACTTGTATTTACACTATGTTTTTGTGCCACATCTTTTTACTCTGCCTCCATCACTTCTGTAGATTCCTGTCCTCATCTTCACATCTTTCTACTGATCTTTTGAGGAGAAATAAGGCTCATTAAAGGTGTTCTTTCAATAAGGCATACCGAATATTTGCCCAGTTAGACACAACCTGTTACCAAAATCACGTTTTTTTCTTTTCACTGGTTTTTGTTTCCATTCTTCCTCAAGGTTCTATTTTTATGTTGTAAAAGCAGTGACTCTACCACGATTTTTAACATGCAGTGATTTCCCTAGAAGAAGTTACTTCTTACAGTCAATATAGCATCCAGGTTGTGTTATCAGGCATTATAAGTTACTGAAATTGGTTGTAATTATAAAACAGAAATATTTTTTTAACTAAAATATGTAACAGTTTTCACTGGGGGACCTTTGGAGGGTTGATGGAGCCCTTTAAAAGGTATTTAAACATCAGTATCCCTAGCTAAATGGCATGAGAGATGGTAAAAACTGAGGAGAAAGGCTTTGGGATGGGAGCTTTGCACAGCATCCTGGTTTGAGGCCAATAATAACTGGGATGAAAGCACTAAATTTACTCAGTGCAAGACTATGACCAGCTGGTGAGGAGAGGGGTTTGCCAGAATGAGGACAAACAAGACATCCCAGTCTGTGGAGCTGTGAGGGTGTGATGCTCAGGATGGGGATGTAATAAGGCACGTGTATTTTCTGAGTGACTTAGAGACAAGACCTTAATTGCATTGTAGTTCTGCCTGAGTAATGTAGACAATAGGCTGCATTATTACTTTTAATCGAGGCTGTGTTTAATTGTATTAAACACAATTATATTGTAGTTCTGCCTGAGCAATGCAGACAATGGAATTCATTATTACATTTAACAGAAAATGTATTTAATTTTCTAGTAAGTAATCTCATTGAAATTGAAATGGTCTTCTAAAATATTTTCCAAAAACAAATTACCTTTGGCTGTAATATTTTTGCAGAATAGAGCTGTCCATATTCAATTAAGTTAATTTCCTTTTAAGCTGAACTGCGGGAAAAAGTGATTTGCTTTTAATTTTATGTGGAATTGTTTCACATTCGATCTAAACATTACCCGTGTTTTATGCCCTAGTTATGAGCTTTCTGTATAATAAGAAAACCAGAAGCACCCATGTACATATGTAGATATATTTACACAAAGGCTTTATCATCCAGTTCAGTGAGTGGAACTAAGAGACTTTCAGGGACTGGGTTTCCTTCCCAGGAAAGAATAAACATCCCAGGTGTCATGTGGATTCTGAACATGGCCAGAACACATACCTAGATCTGGAAATCTGGAGGGTCCAGAAAGCTGAAGGGTCTCTCGCTCTTCTTCAACTGCTTCTTAGAAGGAGAAAGACAAGGTAGAGGGAATGCATTTTCATTAAAAACCAACGACAGAAGCTGAAGTCCAAAAACATGAATTGCAATAAAAATTTCAATAAAAAACAAGGCACTTCCTTTCAGTAGCTCTTATGAGGACACTTAGAGAATAGATTCAGAACAGCACGTTCATTATGCTTGGATCAAAGAAACGGCAGAAGGAAAGGCAATGGTTTAGAATTATTAATAGTTTGGTGGGATCAAGGACTTTCTGATGTGGATCAGAACCTTATTGTGCTGGACACTGTAAGTACAATAAAAAGATGATCCGTGCCTTGTGGAATTTATTAGCACTGTCAAATTTTGGCAATAGCAAAATGAATCTGGCTTGGAAAAGCAGCTTTTTGCTAACTTACGTGCTACATATTTTCTTAGGAGCTAATGATAACTATCTGTTGTGAATCATTACAGCTATTTTTCCTCTTTCCTATTGTCAGATAAGGGTTGGCGGGGTTCTTACAGACAGCAAAGGTTAGTAGTGAGGTTTGTTGGGAGCCCGAGAAGTGGGACATTCCTGCTCACAATTCACATCTCGCTTCTGCTTGCATTGCAGTTCTCAGCGCTTCATGTGCTGTCAGATTTATTGTTGGGAAACTGATTCAAACTTCATCTTAATAAAAACCTATTCTAATTATATACAAAAAAAATAAATCCTAAAAAAGCTCAGCTTGCTTCTTCCTGCCAGGCAAATTCCAACAACCAACCCATGAAGCAGAAAATTACTTCGGATGGCCTCGCATGTTCCTAACATAGCTTTTAGATCTGTCTTAAACCTTTGAGAGAAATGGTCACGTGTAGGCATCCTTGACTTCAGGACCTAAGGAAATTTCTTTTTGTTATGAGATAAAATCAGGCTGAGATTTTTGGCCTCTCTGAAATCAGAAGAAATGTTGCTGGTCTGTATCTCCAGCTCCTTCATTCTTTCCAGTTGCCTGGCTGTGAATGTCTCAGAAAGAAGATAAAGGGTCAGTCTGAGACCCTTTGAGGGGAAGCTGTAAGGCAGAAAGCAGCTGCTGGCAGTCCCAGAGATTCCTCCACAAAACTGAGAAACACATTTGGACATGATGTGGGTCCGGAATGGTTTTGGAGCTACATGATCCTCATCCCATCCAAAAGAGCAGAAGAACACATGATACCATGGGAGCGGGAAGGAGTCCAGGAGATGCACTTGATTCCTCAGTCCCATGATATTTCTGTTTCTCTCTTGCTTTGGCAGCGCTCTCATCAATAACAGGCTGTTCTAGGATTTCTCTCTACGAGCTGTAGTGAGTGTGCACTAAAGGTTTCAAACCAGCTTCTTCTAACAGAACTAGTTTGTCCTGTTGTCCTTGGCCGTAATTTCCCCCTCTCTACACTTCTGCCAGTGCTGCAGTTGCATTAACATCGCTTGTGAAGGACCATTCAGCTTGAGAGGAGCTGTATTAATGTAAAATATTCTTTAAAGAGTAAGTTGAACAGTAAACACTCTATTGATTCGATGCCTCACAAGGTCTTACAAGAATTAATTCAGATTGGCTTGGACGTAAGCCTTTGGTGCAGGGACAGAAAGCTGGCTGGAGGCAGGTAAACAAATGGTGAAGATTAATGGCACTGCAACTTGCTGGGGGCCTTCTCAAACACATCTCTGGGTGCCTCAAAACATCAAATACTGATGCCTACAACACTCGGGTAGTCAGGAATTGCTCTGGGAGGTCACCCAGTTTTGCAGATGAGAAACAGAGAGGCCTGGAGAATCTTTTGCAGTGCATCAGGATTTTGGGGGGAATTAAAATCCAGTCTTATACCCTATTAGCAAGACTACCCTTTCAGACAAATCTTCCCCATGTATCTCTGCAGATACTGATACTAAATCTGCTTCTGTAAGTTCTGTATCTGATTTGAATTAACATATTTCTCGAGCTTTAATAAAAGTTAAACCAAAAATTAGTGGTAGTTTCTCTAGAACAATTCCATCCTTCTCTCTGCCCTTTTCAGTCATACAATATTTAATATTATGATATAAAGCACAATTACAAAGCTTGTTTTCCATTCCAACATTTAAAAATATTTAGAGGAACAATCAGAACAGCAGCAATGAACAATGTCCTCTCTCTGACACCTACTAGAAGATGCTTATGGAAAGGAGGCAAGCCCATGGTATATAGACCAAAGATTAACTCTGCAATTAAATCCACCTTTTAAGTTAATAGCTCATGATGTGCCTACCCTCTATCAGTTTTTCCAGCCACTTTTTAAATCCTCTTAATGATTTTGATAGCTTCATTCTATGACAGTGAATTCAACAGTTTAATTACACATCGAGTCAACAATTGCTGCCTTCTATTTCAGACTTGTTAGACTATTTCACTTAATAATCTCTGTTCCCTGTGTTGTAGAAATCAGTGTATAATCATGCCCTGGTCACCTTCTCCAGGTCATTTGTGATCTTATGTTTTTCACATACTCTCCATGTCTGTCTTTTAATGAGACTATGTTCTTCTAAGACCAACAGACTTTTGAACAAAAGCATCATCAAAAGCTTTTTGGAAATCAAAATGTACTATATCAAGAGGATGACACATGCCCAAAGATCTCAGCTGGATTCGTTGCTTTTTTTAAAGAAAAGCTTTACTGACTTTCCTGAGAATGCCATATCTACCCACATCTATTATTTTTATTCTTTATTACAATTTCAGCCAATTTGCTTGATAAGAAAATCAGACTTACTTGTTTGTGGGTTTCCCAGCCTGTTATTCCCCGCCTGCAGGCACCCCTTGGGGGATGCTTTTAAAACTGGGTGTCAGGCTTTTGCACCTGCTCTTTCTCTGCTATTAATACTAATTTATTCAAGATTTCACCCAGAGCAGTTAGTACTTCAACAGCAACTCTGGGAATTTCTGGGTTAATTCCATCTGTTTCTTATGGTGTTTGTTACTATACATTTTATTGATCCATTCTAAACCCTTTTCTGCTGACGCTTCACTTTGAAACACTTCTTCATACTTGTCCCTTTATAAGTAAAGGCTTCAGAGCAGTGACCTCTCTAAGCTCCCGTGTGGTTGACACTGATTTAAGGGGTTCTTTTAGCCTTTCTGCCACGGCCACAGCATCCTCCAGTGCTTCTTCCAGAGCTCAGCCCTACAGCCTTGGGAAGGATGCTTGCTTTTCATGTTTTCAAGAGACTTTACTAATAATTTCCAGGCTTTTAGCATCTTCTCAGAATCAGTTTTGACATAGCTTATCATTTTTTTACATTTCACATATCAGGATTTTTGTGTTTTCTGTCTAACACCTTTGGATACAACTTCTGGCTTTTGAAAAATGTGATTTTACTGATAATGCCTCTTCTCCTCTTGTTTAACCACACTCCTCCTTTTTGGTCATTTAGACTATTTTTTTAGAGGGATAAACATTTACTTCAAGGCTGCAATATGGTGTCTTTTAATATTTTTGAAGATGTTTTACCCTTTTGATTACTCGCCTTCATCCCTTAAAACAGTTTCTTGGTTACCACATAGCAAAATTTAACTTCAAAATGGGAACTGTAATGATTTCTTGCCACTTCTGTAAGCTTGCTGAATTTGAATACATGTAGCTACTGTTCATCCTTTTGAAGATAAATTTCTAAGAATGTAATTTTTGTGTCACGTCTTACCTTGACACACTTGACATTGGTGGGGAAAGGGGAGGTCTCACCCCAGCTGCCTCTCCAGCCCTTGCAGCCTCTCTTATCGTGCAATCATCATTCCCCTCCTGGTCATGAAGTCAAGACATCATATAATATTCTCCCCGTTGAAATGTGACATTTTAATGTGAAGAATTTCTGCGATGCAAAATCAGAGACTTTATTTTTTTAAAGTTAAATTCTATTGACTGTGAACACCAGTCGTACCGACTTTTTGTCCCTATGCTTTCCTCAGCATTAAAGCACCAGGCTCCTTGATTTTCTGCTGTGCCACCAGTTATAACCCTTCCACCAAGTACCTGGAATGAGTGTCCCGCCAACCGTCTCATCCATAGCTGCAGTTTTTCCACATAATCCCACTGTTCTTCTCACAGTGCAGCTCTTACCCACAAGAACATTCACCAACAGCTCCCCAACACTGTTCTCTAGGAAATTGTCCAGATGGCTCGTGAAATTTGGCACTTCTGCACCTGGCAGCAAAGTCATCATGCATAATGTACTCATGTGGGGCTTTCTATAAAACATGTAGTTTTAAAAATAAATAAATTAGGAAATAAAGCCCCTCTTTTTTTTGGCTAGATCCTCTTGTTACAGAGTGTTTATATGTTGTTTCCTAAGAGATGTGGAACAGAGAGAGTACAGACTGAAGAACCCTTGCTTGGAACATTTGTAAAGCTACTTAATTATCTTCATACAAGTGTTTCTTCAAAGCTCTTGTTTGCCAATATGTTTATAATTGTTGATAATCACTAGGCTGTTAACGTGTGATCACTTTACACCAAGCCAGTGGTTTCTTTGCATTTATCCACATTTATGTGTTTCCAGTCTCTTGCCCTTGACCTGATTGTCACATTACAGGTCTTTAAAAGTTTAGTTAGTGCAATACAGCCAGAGAGGCTGTAATCAATAAACAATTTCCTTTTTCATCTGGTGTGATGCCTGAGTATAATAAATTCAAACACCTTCCAAATCTAAGATATAATGTATAGATATAACTTTATATGTTCTGATTATTATGATGGGGTCTAGTGGTTTTATGTACAGTACCTTGCTCTTTTTTGAGGTATAAATAATTGTTATGAATGAATAATTGAACAAGTGGCTCACAACTGACCTCAGGAAGAATCTCAGTTGTCGCGTTGACGTTGACAGATCTTCTGAGTGGCGTGATCAGACCCAGAGGCAAATGCTGTCATAAATGGTGATTTTACAGAGCTTATAGAAGCAAACAAACCCTGTAGCATTAGTCAAACTTCTTTACCAGCAGGAATGAATACACCTGCCCTCACGCATTTGAAGACTATAACAAGGAGTTCCAGGCTCAGATCCTCGAAACTTTCATTTCCTCTGATTTCTTGCGTTTACTTCTGGGCAGCCTTGGTTTGTGTGTTCCTCAATTCATCATTCTCTGTTCCTGCAGCTCTTGTGTGCACACAGCACCTGGGCAACCCTCTTGCTTCTCTTGTGCTATTTTTTCTTTCACAGAAGATATGAATTCCGTTTTTCTTTAAGTCACTCTCTGTGAGGAGGAATTCCCAGGGCTGAGGACAGCCTTGCTCCATCTGCTGGCATCCAGCACCCGCAGAGAGGGTTAAGGAGGCTGACTAATGTCTGAGGGTGTTTATTGCTTTCCAAAAACCTCTTCATCCTATTGAAAGGTGTTGGAAAAGTAGTGGAAATTTGATTTTAGAGAAAGATGGTTCATACTATGCCAGTAAGAAAATGACTTCATAGTGACCCGGCGTGCTCTGGAAATCATTTCTTGTCAGATGTCAGAAGAGATTGTATGTTCAGGCTATGAAAGCTCCTCTTCCCGTTGCTGCTGGTTTATCTTGGGGAGTATATGTACTAAATATGGAAGTACATGCAGATGAAGGCATTAAAGGTGTTTCTGGATCTTTGTTATACAATTTAGAAGTACAACTGTAGAATTTACAAACCAAAACAGGCCAGGGAACAATAATGGAGAGCATAATATTGCAAACATATAGGGTCTGGATCATTCCCTCATTCATCTTCAACTTGATGGAAGAAGGTCTGCAGTAAGTGAAGGATGGGCCTGCTGTAATGAAGCTGTCGGCAGTAACGAAAGTCGTTTGTGCATGGCCTACCACACTAAATTACTGCTGACTGCCTAAGATGGAGCCCTCATCAATCCAGACACACCTGCTGGGCAGGGCGATGGGGACCATGGGCTAAGATATCATTATTCTCTCAGGGATGCCGCTGCTGGTTCTTCATCATCTCGCATCCCTCCTCCACCTGAGTTATCATTGATCAAGTCCTGTTATTTCTTCAGGTGCAGAGCCATGATATATACAGTAACACCATTACTCTTCCTTGCAATTCGCATCCACATCTAAATTATTTCCTGCCCTTCCAGATGAGTTATTGTCCAACATCTAAGCGTCTAAGCTCTTCCTTTTTTTCCACTTGTGCCCTGAATATCAATGCTGGAAAGCAAAAAGGAATTCTTCACTTAAATCCGCGCTTCCTAGAGTTAAGTCATTCACTATATCTTCTCTAAACCAAGTGACTGGACTTAAGTAGCTTTTCTTACTGGGGTTTGTGTATAATTTTTTATGGAGTGGGCCCTGGTCAAGAAGCAAATCCAAAGGTTGCTGCTCTGAATGCAAAGGCAGTTGTCTCCATGTTAGAAAATAAGGTTGGTCACGTGTGTAGCAGAAAATTAAATTTCAGCCACATATCCCCTAGCTATAAATGTCAGGTAAAATCAGTAACAGAGAGAAGCACTTGTTCAAACTTAATTCTGTGGAATTAATTTTTCTGTAGCGAAGACTGGTATGTTGTTTACATAATCAGCTCTCTCCAATTATATTATTTCTGATGAACTCGTCACACCTTGACATTTATTTTGCATCACTTCCACTGTATCAGTCTGGAAATTAAACCAACACTGAAATGTTTACCCCCAAATCTGTCTCTCCTGGATTTGCCTAGTCCCAGGGACTGTTTCTTCTGTAAATCAGCTGTACAGTGTAGTGGCAGGATTCACATTTCTAGTGAAATGAGCTGTTTGCTCAGTAAACTTCTGTTCGGTGCTGTTGGAATGTCAGCTATTACTTCAGCTCTGTATAAAAAGACTGGCCACTTCATATGACCTTCAAATGATCTAGCCTGCAACCTGGTCATAAGTCACTGGCTTTCTTAAGATATTGGAGTACCCAGATCTATTCTAAAGAAAAATTCCATCTTATTTCTCTGTCTGTCAAATATGCAAAACAAGCATTGTCCTCATCTGTAAATGTGATTCGCTCTCAACATTCCATTTGGTGTTGTGGCAACACAGTTTTGCAATATCCAGCACCTCTAACTTGCAGTATTGTTAGCTCTGCATTTTTAAAATGGCTTCATCACCTACATCAAATATGCTTTGAGAGTCCAGCAATCAAAGGTATTAGCATCTTGAAAAATCTTATCATTTTCATTTGCAAATGTAAAGTCATAAAAAACACTGTATGGAATACATCAGGGAGAAATACCAGAAACTGCTAGGGTAATATTTCAGAATATTAGGGTGAAAACGTGTCTGCAGAACTGTGTCTGGTTACTCAAAAGAGTAAGCCAGTCTTTGTTCTATTAATATTCTTAACTATTTACCCTTCCAGATTTATACTCTGGTAGTAAGTCATTAGCCATAACTTCCAGCTGGACAGGCTGGAGGGTTGGGGGGAGGGGAGCCTAATGAAGTTCAACAGGGAAGATGCTGAAGGGCCTGGAGCATCTCTGTGCCAAGGAAAGGCTGAGAGCCCTGGGGCTGTTGAGCTGGAGAAGAGAAGACTCAGAGGGGATCTGATCAATGCTGATCAATAGCTAAAGGGTGGAAGGCAAGAAGCTGGGGCCAGACTCTTGTCAGTGGTGCCCAGTAACAGGACAAGGGGCAATGGGCACAAACTGGAACTCAGGAGGGTGCATCTGAGCAGGAGGAGAAACTTGTTTGTTGTGAGGGTGTCAGAGCCTGTCCCAGGCTGCCCAGAGAGGTTGTGGAGTCTCCTTGTCTGGAGAGATTCCAAAGGGGCCTGGATCTGATCCTGGGCCCCTGTTCTGGGTGACCTGCTGGAGCAGGGGGGTTGAAAGAGGTTATCTCCAGAGGTCCCTTCCAACCCCATCATGCTGGGATTCTGTGATTTATTTATGAACTAGGTTGGACATTGAAAAGGAGTAAGAAGAAAGTGGAAAAAACAAAAGAATGAAATGTATAAAAGAAACCCCTTGAGTTTTGCTCTAATTATCCTTATTCAGTGGGTAGGGTTTGCTCTGCTGTTGTGTGCATCTATGAGCGAATGTGGATATATATTAATGTGTTCCACAAAATGAAGTTATTCTGTGCACATTGTGAAGAATATGCAAGTTTCAAGCATTGACAATAACAGAACTAAGGAGGTGGCTGCAAATTTCGTTTGTGTGCATTATGATATAGCTCTTAATCCCAGGGTCACATGCTTTTATTTACAGAGATCTGTTGTCTCATTCTGCGTTTGGAATTCACAGTGTGCACTTAATGAACAGCTCTTTAATATTTGATCTCCCTCTTATTGTTCAGTACGTGCTCTTAGTCCTTATTTACTGTATTGCTTTCAAGGCCTGCTCTGAATACGCAGCTCTTCATTTCCCCATGGCCTTTTCCATGGTGTTCACGACTAATACCGAAGTGCTTCGCAAACATTAATGAATTTATCTTCTCCAAACCTGGACTAGGTGAAGGCTGTCATTATCCTCTTGTTTTGTAGCCCGAAAGCTGAGCCACAGAGGAGTTCAACTCACACGTAGGGACTAGCATCAAGGATGCTATCTGAGATCTGTAGCACCTAAGCTTTCAGAGTCTTTTGCAGTTGGTCTCATTTGGTATGCTGTGAGCACATCCCTGATTGACTGCAGCTATAGTTGTGAGCATTTTACATTCCTGCCAATCAGGGAAAAGAGTCTCATGCTGGGCACCCTGGGAACAAGGAACAAACTGATAACGACCCCATTTGAAAACCCCACTTGGGTTTGAAGTCACTTGCTAAGCAACACATCAGAATTCAACAGGAAAGATGAGGATAAAACCTAATTCCTGAGTTCAGCATATGACTGGTTCAACTGTGAGACTTTCCGTTCTCTTCTTAAAATTCCAGCCTCAGAAACTAAGCAACTTCTAGAAATGCTCCACAGATGAATGAGCAATCCTATGCAAGTTTCTTGCACTTAGATAACCTGTGTTTCCCATTCCCTAGTCTACAAAAAAGCATCTTCAGTCATAGATAAATGACAGACATCTGGAAGTCAGTCTAAGACAAGCCCAGAATCTTTTGTCCTGATGTAGTCTAGCTAGGAAATCATATGTTGACTTATTGTGTCAATAAGTGAGTCTGAAGTCACTTATTTCCTAAGCAGTTTAAGGTTTAGTCTTCTATCCTTTCTGCACCTGTGACCTCAGAAACACATCTTTGTCTCCTGTAACAGATGGAAATTTCTTTATCAGAAAGTTTCAAGGACTGACCCAGGGTGCCCAGGGCAGTGGTGGAGTCCCCATCCCTGGAGGGGTTTCCAAGCCGTGGAGATGTGGTGCTGAGGGACATGGTTTTGTGGTGCCCTGGCAGTGCTGGGGGAATGGTTGGACTTGATAATCTTAAAGGTCTTTTCCAACCTAAATGATTTTATGAAATGAGCTAAGAGTCTTTGCCATGTAATATCACCACTTTTATCATAGAATGAAAGAATAATTGAGTTTGGAAGGATCCTGAAACTGTAGTCATCAACTGCTGCTATTTTAAAAATGTCCCTAACTAAAAGCAATTCAGAACCTTCCTACTAATGAGTTCAGATTCCATTCAGAACACATCCTCTGGCCTGCTCATTACTGAATGAGCAAGCAATATTATCAGCCCATTATCTATCTAAAGATTCTAAATATCTGTCTAAATATCTATCAAAAGACAGTCCCAGACAAAGAACTTGCACCTACAGCCTTGTAGCTCAGCACAGAGAACTCGTAAACCTCCAGCTTCAGCTGGAATTAGTAGTAAATACATTTTTTCTAAGGCTCATGAAGGTGTTAAATATAGTTAAATGTAAAATACAACATAAAAGTAGACCAAGTCTTAAGGCAGCTACCAGATGACGAAGGGGAGGGTTCAGTGCTATTTATACAAGTCTAATCAAGAACAGTCATCTGAACAGAGCAGCCTCACAGGACATCAGCTAAACGACTATTTTAATGTTGTTTAGTAGATTAAAGCCAAAGGGGAGCATGCTCAGTTTTTGAAGGAAGGATATGAGCAACTTCTAACCTATATTGATTGCAATTCTTTATTTTGGTGGAAGGAGTAAGTCAGAGTCAGCATCTGAATTATTATAAACGCTATACAAGATAAATGGATAGATTTCTGTATTTATCTTGATCACAATAATACCGTTCAGTAATCATTGCTGAAACAAAGTGAACACACCCTGGAAAAGCTAAGAGGTGGGACAGGCTAATGAAATATGGCAGAGACTGAATGTGATCCTGCCAATAAAATTACCCAAGGTGTCAACAGTAGTTTTAAACCTGGGCTTTTCTTTTCATTTCTTTCTCTTGCTCTTTCTTCTCCAGTTTTGTCGTGCTCCATCTACTTTTCTTTCCTTTTAATGTTAAAATACTCTCTTTATTTAGAAAACCTCCAAGGCAAGTACTTCAGCAAAAACTGTTATTTCAGAGACAAGATAAGGTAATTTCTAGCCTGAAACAGTCACACAAATGAGCACATAGGTATTTAATGCTCATCCTACAGAATGAAAGAGTTCATTAGGGACCTCCATGGCTTTCTATACCTCCTATGTCCACTGGATCACTGTGCCCTGGGAACAAAGGTATTCAGTGCCAAGGTTTCCTCCCCACGTTGTTTTTTTTCCTTTTCTCCTCTCCCTTTCACTGTACTGCATTTGTTTTTCCCCAAATATTTGGTCCTAAACCTTATTGCTTTCTTAGTCTTCCCATTTATTCTTCCTTTTCCCAGTGCCTTTTTCCCCTTCACATTTCTCTTTGCTTTCTTGCTGTCCTATCTCTTCTTTCACATCTTTTTGCACTCTGTACTCAACTCTGCCCTCCTATAACCTCAGTCTCAAATCCCCATCCCATTTTCAGTCTAACCTTTCTAGATTTATATTCCATTGTACTCTTGTAGTTCTCTTTGTCTTCCTTCCCTGTGACCCTACTGACCAGTGACCAGAGAAACTGGTAAACATCCCACACGCTCACTCTACCTTCCTTTCTCAAGTAATCCAGATTCTCTTTATGAGTAATATTCGTATTTCAAAAGAAATGAGACATCCTAAGTGATCCCAAAGGCCTTGAGGGCTCTAGAAATAGTATGTGTAGGATAGTGCATATAGGAGAAATACATGAAGAATCAGTGCTCATGCAAAACAACTTTCAGTCACGTAAGCAAGACCTACAAAAAGGAGAGGGATTTGAGAGAGATCAAATTTAAGTGTTTTGAAAAAACTTTTTTTGGAAGCCTGAGGAAAAACTCCAGCAGATCTTGACTGAGCTCAGATGTCCCACCCCTTGATCCCAGTACCTCCAGGTACTGGGCCATGTCTGTCTGCCTGCTACCCTTAGTTCTGTCAGCCTGTCCTTCTGTCCGGATCATTGCCCTGGACTGCGAGCAGGAAGAACGGGCTCTGTCTGTCTTTCCATTTCACGTGGGGCACTCACTTCTTTACAGAAGCAAGGCTCAAGCAGTCCCCACAAAGGAATGGGGCTTATAGCCCAAAGAAATAATTTATTTTCCTGTGTTCATGTTTTAACTGAAACCTGAAAGCAATGAGAATAAAAGCAGCAGCATGTGTAGCTGGTGATTGAGAATCTGCAGGTGAGCGAGATAACCCCAGCAAAGCTCAGGGAGTGAGTTCTCGCTGTGGGAATGCCTGACCTCTCTGGTCAAACCCTTTCTTCCAGGCCTTCCTTTCATGGCAGATGAATGCAAACTCCAGTGTGGAGACACAAATGACTGCTGGCTAGAGAGAGTGGCAATTTGTGGCAAGGAGTGAAAGAAGCTTCTCCTGCACTTGCATAGAAACAGGCAGGATATTTTTCTTCTCTCTCTCTCTCTCCTCAAATGTCCACAAAGCTGCTTCTTTAAGCCACAAATTATTCAACACAACTTCACTGATACAAGGATAAAATGAATCAAGTATACATACCTCCATCTCTAAGACCTAATAATTCATTAATAAATAATTAACCCACTTAACAGCCCACCCCCAATCAGCTTGTCATGGTCATTAGTGATATTGCAACATCAATATAAATTGAGTTTTCAATTGCTCAAGGACATCTTAAAGAAGGGGGTGGAGTTAATAATTTCAAACAGAAACAAAGGGTCAATATTATTCTGAACATAGTTTTGTATTAGCAGAAAAAGAGGAAGAAGCTAAGGCGTGGACTACAAGCCTCCCTCCTCAAGCAGCTATTCAAACCAAATGTCCACACCTTGGCTTTGGGTGCAGGTTGCCAGAACTTTCCATCTTTGGTGCCCTTCAGCCCCGCAGTATTCTAATGCTGTTGTGTCATAGCTTTATGTTTCCCCAAGGGATCCCAGCTGCAGGAGCAGCTGCTGGTATGGGTCACCATAACTATTTAGCCTGTGTTCAGGTATTTATTCCCTGCAGTTTCAGCTGCAGAGGTAGAAGATGCTACAAACCTCAGCTAGTTTGGTGCCAACTAAAATGAGAGCTTGTTCACAGTGGAAGTACCCACGTGCTTTCCATGCATGAGAAACAGAACGTGTAGATGACCTTGAATTTGTGTGTTTGCAGATTGTAGCTTGTACTTTACAAATGGCTTTATAAAGTTTGTTGAATGCGTTGCAATCTTGGATAAAATGTCAATTATTCTTCTGTGCTTTTGAAAGCCGCATCCCCAGGTAATAGAGCTGCTTCTAAAAGCCAGTAGCAACTGTGACAGGTTTCTGAGATGTCAGCCTGCCCAGTATGAGACTGCAAATGACCACGGGGACTGTGTTAGACTGGTCAGTGCCACCTGCAGCCGGGCCCAGGACAGCGTCTAACCATGAGAAACCACATCACCTGAGTTAAGAGATGGCTTGTTTTCTCTGATCTCCTTGCCTGCCCTACCTTGACACAGTTCAGTCTGCAAAAACTCTGCTCTGCAATCACATCATGAGAGGTTTTGATAAGCTATCACCATGCTAAGACATCTCTCTGAGGAGGATCTGAGGAAATGTAACAGCAGCAATTCATGCATACGAATTTGTACCAAGTTGTCTTTCTCCCAGACTGTGGAAATTCAAACAATGCAGATATGTCTGATGTGACTGGAGCTCACAGATTGTAGCTGAGCTCCCAAAGCCCTGACCGCTTTCCTTTTCTAACCAGCGTGGGTGATTACATCTGGGGCAGGATTGGGAGGTTTTCCCTTCTCAGTTTTCTCCATCACACTTGAAGTATTGACTGCTGAAGGCTGCTGTTGAAAGGTGTCGGTGCTGTGATAAACTCTTACCCTTATTAATTTCACCATTAACAAATTATGTTGATACATTGAAAGATACGTAATTCACAGAAATATGCACTTTAGCAATAGTAAAGAGCTGTCAGTAGAGTGAATTATTTAGAAAAGACTTTTCAGTCTCTCCTGTGCTCCTCTGAAGGGAGAGCACATGATGGAGCAATCCGTTGTCTGTCTCCTTCTCAATCACCTCGTCCTGTATTTTTCAAGTGCAGTGTCTGCAGGGTGAGATTTGGCACCTGATTTTCCTGAGCAGCTGCACGTTTGCAACTGCCCATGAAATGAGTCTTTGTAGTATCTTGAAAAAAAGTGGCCAAGATTAGAGGATTTTTCAAAAAGCCAGAAAATAAAAGATTTCCTTGTGAGATGGGAAAGGACAGTGAGCGTAATGACACAAATACCTCTCGGTTTATTCTGAAATGAACAGCTTGTGTCTTAATCACAGAACCAGGAGTGTTTCAGATGATGTGTAATATAGGAATTAATAACAGTCACTTCAGGGCCCAGTTTCCTATGTTGTTATTGCATTAACAAATTCACTTCAGGTACAAAGGACCTTTGTTTTTTCTCTTGGTGTTTCTATAGTGGCACTGCTTTGTCTCTGGATAATTCCTAAATGATAGGATGAATAACTCTAGATGTGGATGACAGAGTCTGGTCTGTTAAGGCCAGTTATTTCCTGTATCTAACATATATAATTCCATTTGGCATTTATCACACAAACATTGTGTTTCTGGATCCAGAGCCTCCTGAGATGCAGGCTCATTATGTAGATGTTATTTTTAGTAGCTTGAGAATCTTCTTCAAAGGGCTTCCTCAGTGGGAGTGGAGATATTTAGGAGTAATGCTATCTAAAATGTGATGTAAACAGTTTCTCCTTCCTGCCTATATAGAAGCATAGAATCATTTTGGTTGGAAGACACCTCTAAGGTTGTTAAGTCCAACTGCGTATGCAGCAAAAAACATATGGTTATGACTTTTGAGTTACAGCTATCCTAGAAATTGGCATTGAGGAAGTCACAAATAACAGCATAGGATAAGGTTTTATCTTGTATCTGGCCCTTTGTACAATTTTGATGGTTTATGAAGTCATGAATGAACCTCAGTAGGTCATCTCCCTAGCAGAAAATGTACCTCAGGAAGAAGTAATTTTGCAGGAGAGTCAGGATTGAAGGTGGGCACAGTTGGCTTTGCATGAAGAGGTGCAATAAAGATTGTGGCTGCCTTGCAGCACAGCAGTGCCCTACCCTACAGGTTACACCTGATGTCAAGTCTGGCCTTCACTAATGGGGCCTTCAACAAATTCATGTCACTCCTTACAAGAATAGAGATGTAAACCAACCTTGCCACACTCCAACATACACAGTAACTTTTTATTGAGTAAACCACCCTGGGCTTTCAGCATTTTTCATCATAGCTTGTCTTAAAGGCTCTGTGTCTCTGAATGGTGTTGAAGTTGCTGTCACATTCAGTGCTAGAAGTGGCATCTTAGTTGTTTAAAAAGGCAATTTCACTGAGCTAAGTAATAAAGTGCCTAAACCACGCAAGGGCTTCAGTGGAATCAGCATAAAACCTGTATGAGGCTGAAAAGCAGATCATTTATGAAGGCAGAACAATAATCAGAGATAAGATTCCATCAAGGGCATAGGAACAAAACGTCTTGACTTGTGTGGGAAACTGCAAGACTACCTTTAATGACCACAAAAGGTTAGGACCTTTGTTCTGTATTTCTGAGAATATAGAAACTGTGGCAGAGCAGCAGCTGTTTGGTGCCACATCACCAGGTTAAGATAAACGTGATTGCTTTGATACAAAGACATTGGAAAGATGGAGAGAAACCATGCACACAAAATAGCTTATGTAAATTGCTTCTGGTGATTCTTCAAAATGTAGCCTGGGTGGATTAATCAGTGTTAAAAGAAATAGTGAGCAGAATAAAAATTGCTGTGATGTCTAGACTCCTCTTCAGGGAAAGAGTGTTTTGGGCCTGGGCCATGTCTCTTAATTTGTCTATGGAGTTGCAGGATCAGCTATCATTAAGCACTGTTAAAAGATGAAAAGCTCAGGTTGGAAGTTGGGAGCTTGGATTTGGCAGGAGGAGGAGTGGCAGGTTGCTGGATTTCTGGAGCCAGTTTTTTGACAGCATCTGGAGTAGGTCATTAAATTTATTCCATGTGGACAGCTGTTTGCATCGACCTAATAGTGATGAGTGTATCCCTGTGGTTTTGTACACCTGATTGAAATATGCTTCCATTAAGTATTACCTGAAGACTTAATATTCATGTGCTAAGACTAGTGGAAGATGTTCTCCTTTACTCCTGTTGGAGCCATATGTTTTATATATCATTTTGATTAATCGATATGTACAAAACAGCAGCACTGACATGACTCTAATTAAAGCAGCAATACAGGCCAGATTCTCATTTGGCACAAGTGGGTGCAGCTCTGTTGACTTCAACAAAGTCATCCCCTCCTCTTCCCAGAGCAGCATCCAGCCTCACAGGGAGACTGGTGTCCAAAGCCAGAGAGGGCTGAATTGGTCCTGGTGTGCCTCAATCCAGAGCTCCCCAGTGAAACAGGAGCAAACCCCTGTGAGCACACGTGTATGGCATTGCTGGGCAGTGTAAGACGCTCAGCCAGGTGGCATTAAAGATGATCTGCCATCAGCTAAGGAAAGCACATTTGTTACCCAGTTGATAACTCCTTTCCTTGTTCACTTTATTTCTGTCCTATTTTTTCATTTGCAAAATCTGATGGAAACCAGTATCTCCAAATTGAAGCCATACTATATTATAACTGTATCACCGCTGTAGGTAATAACTCCAGTGCATAAACATTTGGGGTGTTTTATTATTTTTTTTATGTGCTTGGAGACAAGGTAGCTCAGGCCATGGGGAAAATGCTGTAGAGCCTTTCATCTCATGGCAAGGTTACTACACCAGCACTGGAGTATGTCAGTTCTTGCCATCTGATAAATGCTTTATAGTCTGCAGAAAACCAGCTGGTGATCTCATTGCATTTCTACAAATCTAGAGATTGCATCATTAAAACTGATGTTAAATGGGTCTCTAACAGGTAGCCTGACAAGGAATGAGAGTTGATGCAGAGGTTAAACTCCCCTGTCTTCTTGAGGTCATGATGGGGTAAATTAGTCATGGCCTGATATGGAGCAAGAGTTGTATGTATTTATGCTCCCCGAGGAAACCAGCTTGAGCCAAGCCAGGTGACAATGACCAGAGCAGCTTGTAAGGGTCTCAATTCTCACATCTCTTATGGAAGTCAAAAGTATTGTAAAGTTCCAGCTATCCCAGATACAGATAAAATCCTGAAGTTGTTAAGCTTGATCACAACTCTACAGTTAGGGAATGCTGTATTAAGATTGCAAGATCTGCCAGCTCTTAGTTTGGAGTCCTTCAACTCGGCTTTGCACTCTATGGAACAAGCTACATTTGCAGAAAATCAATTTAATTCCTCTTCAAGTCTTTGCTCATTTGCTGTTATTACACAACTTCTAACTTTGTCCATTTGCTACAATTTAGTTCTGCATCAAGGTCATAGTAGTAAATTTATGCCATGGTAAGCTTAATGCCATGCTTCCAGGCTGTCAAGTAGAAAGAAGGTCATCACAGAAGGAAAGGAAAAGTGGGTGAAGGCAGAACCTCTTTGTTCATAACAGGGTTACAAAGATGTTACTTTTCATGATTATTTTCTCTATGCAACACTTTAAAATACAGGCAGCTCTGCTTGATGACAGTGCTGTGAAGAGATTCAAGATGGCAGCTGAGAAAAGGAATGCCTGTGTCATGCACCCCTATAACAAATTTCTGTTTACTTTTTATTTTTTGCTGGTTTTCTTTGAGAAAGTGAAATTGTTTAGACTGAAAGCACCAGTTGCTTTTTGCATAGGAAATGGAACTGAGGAAATGCAGAGTAGGGCTTGCCAAGAAAGTTCCATTTTAAAAAATTATTCCAGACAAGTTTGCAGAGGTATAAAAGTTTCTCTTCTGTAAATGTGTTAAATTATGTGTCACACTGTGACTGCAAAATGCTGAAGCTGGTCATATGTTGCCCACTACCTATATCTACGAGCATTTAGAAGGGCATCCAGTAATGGTGAGAAAGAAAAGCAGACCAAGATTTTGATCCAACAGAAAGAATCATAGAATTGTTTTGTTTGGAAGAGACCTTTAAGATCATCAAGTCCAACCGCTAACCCAGCACTGCCAGGTCACCACTGAACCATGTCCCTCAGCACCACATCTCCACAGCTTTGAAAGCCCTCCAGGAATGGACGCTCCACCGCTGCTCTGGGCAGCCTGTTAAAGAGAGACATTACTGAAGAAACAGTTGTGGGGAAAGACAGAAATCTTTGATCAGCTCTTGAACATTATATTACCTGAAGAGAAAAATCAAAGACATTAATTCTTGTGAAACGAGATGGCATTCCTTGAGGAACGTTAGACTGGGCTCTGAATGGTGGAGACAAAGTGCTCGCAGGAGGGGCTGCACAACTAGAGAGTCTTTTCATGTCCCTCTTTCCATTTTAAGGTTTCTCGTTTTCCAGCAGGGAAGCAAATGTGCTGTGCAGGCAAACTGAAAAAGAGCATGTGCAAAAGTGTTTGTATTTAACTCTTGGAAAAACTTTCAAAAATGGAAACATAGGTACCGTGAGGCTGGGAAGAAAGGAGCAGGGAGAGTGGGGAAGTGGAGAAATGCCTTATATTGGGACCTTTTATTAAGAAATGTGTAAAAACATTTTCCCCTTAGACAAATTGGTTCAACAAAATCTTTTTGATCACTGTGTTTTATCAACTTTGGAACTAATGCTTCAGCAACACCCAACACAGGTGATATTACCAGGACTACATAAACCCTCCCAAACACCTCATGTATAATAAAAGAATTTAAACATGTCTAGTAAGAATAGGGCTACAGTACAAATTTAGGCAGTGGGGCTTGGCTACTGCTTCCCCACCCTCTACTCTTCCACTCCTGCAGCCCCAGCAGAGGCAGAGGCTTGTTAACCTTCAGCTGGTGTCCCACACCAAGGACTGGGAAGACAGGGAGGCTTTTGTCCTTCCTTTGTTAAAGCTACTGCCACAAAGCTGCTCCTGCATTCTCAGTTCCTACCTGCTAACAGAAAAGTGTCACAGAAAGGAAGCAGCTGCTTTCTTACCTTCTGCCTTCATACTTGGTGGGAATGGGGATTATTAACTGTGCTGTTCTACGCTAAAAAAAAAAAGTTTCTCTTGCCTCTCCACATGTCAAAATTGGACTTTTTATCCACTACTGTACACAGAAACGTGATATTTCTGTTTGCAATTCCAATTTCACAGTTGAGCAGGATCTGCAGGGACAGAGAATTCTAATAAAACTGCAGAAACATTTAATGCAGTGACTGGCAGATGGGGAAAGGGTTTGTGGCAGCTCCATTTTTCTGATTATGTTAACAAAACATGGCATGTGCTTTTCTAACACAGAGACAACGGTTTCATTTACAATTCAAATCTGATGGCTGAAGCGCTTATTAGATGACTTTTTGGGAGAATGTGTTTACCACCTGAATTATTTAATAACACAGAAATTGTTATTTTTCTTCCCCTGAATTTCCATTCCAGGCATGAAGTTTAATGAAGTTACACAGGGTAATTTCAGAAATTGTCTAAGTGCAACAATGCAATTTTGGTAAATTATTTAGGCATACTTGACTCAGCAATTAGAAGACAGTAGTTTATTCTGATCCCCACTAGGAAGTCCTTTAAATACAGATAGAGCACTAATGGGGTAGGGGGATAGTACTAATAGAAACCGTGAAGAATCTCTGCAAAGTCAACCACACAGGCTTATGTATAAAGTTTTTCAAAATTTGTTCCAAACAGTTTGCTTATATGAAATGAGTTTGGAATTCTGAATTTTCCCAATGCTTGAGCTTTGTTGTCTCAAATCTGGGCTGTCTGATGTGCCATTGCTCATTTACACGTGTTGTCTGGTTTGCTGGAATCATAGGTTGGTGTGTATTTCCTCTCCAGTTCTGTTATCCAAACCAAATTCCTACTTTTAAGCCAGGATTCTGATTATTAAGTTGGCAAAAGCGTCAAACATCAGTGAGAGAGGAGCTGGAGGAAGCATTGAAGGCCAGGCTGCACTGTCTGGGTCAGGCAAACACAGACCTTGGAGAAAACATGTGTGTAAAGTTTTGTTTGGTTTTTATCTTTTACTTTGGTTTCTCCACCTGAATCAAAGCTCATTTTTTGTGCAAGTTTAGAAGCCAAGTGAAAATTACTTGAGCTGATTTTAGCTGACCCCTGGTGAGCCTCAATCATTTCAGGTTACAGGGGAGTTGCCACGTGATTTGCCACATGATTTATTCCTATATATTATCATCAGGTCTTCAGATGACTGAAAACATGAAGATAGTCCTTGAGGCACAGTTTAATTAGTGGTGCTGAAATTCTCTGTTGCAATCCTTCTCATTTATAAGCTCATCCTTTCTCCCTTTCATTCCCAAATAACACCAGTGTGGTGGAGCTGGAGAACTCCTAGGAGCAATAGCTCATATCACAAATTAGTGGCCTTTTAATAATGGCACAGAAGAGGTGGGGGAAGTTTGCTTTACTTTTATTCAATCTGACCTCATCCTAAGCTTACACATCAGACTTGAGCTCCTTGTGCCGACAAGCCTTACGTGAAAAGCCTTTGAATCTGTGTGGATTGGAGTTACCAGGGAAATGCCTACTCAAAACAGGTCCTGAAACACCACAGACCTCCAACGCCATCAAGATAAGAGTGGGAATCATCAGCCGTGATTCCCAAGGCCTCATCATCCCTCTCCAGGCCAGGGTTGTTTCACTGCTCCCTTGGTTTGTCAGCAGGGCCATGCTGGAGTCACAGACCTACCTTATGTATCTTCTGATCCCATCCTTAATCCTCCCCGCCTTTCTCTTTCCCAGTGTGACACCATCAGGCACCTCATCGTTTCTCTTCTGTAATCACGGCTCTGTTCCTGTTCCGTGCCTGTCTCCCCTCATTAGGGAGCAGTCCTCTTGCAGTCCTCTCAGGCACCAAAATGCAGCAGACGGGGCTGGCCCCTGTGACACTTTGGGCTTTCACTGAGCACAGATCAAGTTGATGCACTCACCATCTCTCCTGGCCTCTGCATGTCACCCGGGAAAGCAGCTATCTAAAGATTGCACCTTCTAATTCAACAAATCTGCTCCCTGTGGAGGAAATTTCAGGGTGTGTTGCAGCAATTTATGCCAGCAGTTGGCATAAACTGGCAGCAAAATAGGTTTGAATGCTCCGAGGCAAAAAGGCAAGCCTGACTGACGTGGAATCTCTGTAATGTGTTTTACACCTATGCCACACCTCCCTGGGAGTCCTTTGTAGAGGACTTTTCCCCTTTGTAGAGGGGAAAAATCAGGAATTAAAGTGGTTTAGGTGTTCATACAAGCCAACCACGCTCAAGTGCCAGAAGCTTCACACCCACGTTGCCTCAAGTCAGAGGAGAAAGATGTCTCCTCCTGGGTTGTCTCCCCCTGCTGAGCACAGGCACAAGGGGAATTGCCTGTTGGGCTCCAAAGTCCTGTTGCTGCACTGATTTGTGTATGTTTTCCACTCCCATTAATCACATGAAGACGCAAGAAGAAAATCAGCTGTGATCTAAGTAGCACCATGCATCTGCAGAGAAAAGGGAGAGAGAAATCTAGGCTCTGGGATCACTTGTGCTGATTTCAGAGAGATTTCTGCCAGTGGGTTTTTCTGTGAAAGGGGAGAATATGTGCCTGCCAGCAGCCAGAAGAAAGCCAGGAAAGCTTCTGGCTTGGGAACTGAGCAGTTCTGACAGAAAGCAGGGATGAATCCCAGAATCCCAACGTGGTAGAGGTTGGAAGGGACCTCTGGAGATCATCTGGTCCAACCCCAGCAGGTCACCCAGAGCAAGGTGCCCAGGATCAGGTTTGGAATCTCTCCAGAGAAGGAGACTCTACAACCTCTCTGGGCAGCCTGGGCCAGACTCTGCCACTCTCCCAGCAAAGAAGTTTCTCCTCCTGTTCAGATGGAACCTTCTGGGTTCCAGTTTGTGCCCTTTGCCTGGTGTTGTAGTGCATGATATAAAATTATACAGGGTTACCATGTATGAAAGAAATTACATACTCTATTATCTTAAAAATATTGCAATCTAATTTTCTAGAACTTCAGGCAGAAAAAACCCAAGACAAATAATAAATGACCGAAGCAGTTTCTGCCACAAACTTTTATTTTCACCTCTTTTTTTGTGCACTTTTTCTTTCTGTTTAGGCTTTGGGGTTTGGGTGGGTGTTTGGGTTGCTTTTTATTTCACAGCATTAACAGGACTAGAACTATCACTGGACTTTGTTCTTATGAAAGTTTCATTGTTGTCAGGCTGATAGTTTAGATATCCCTGAGCTCTTCTGAAATTGCACTGAGCTAGGCCTATTGAACTCACCTCATCATCGCGTGTAAAGTGGTACAGCCACCTCCTGCTTCCAAAGACAGTCACATTTTAAACCATGGAGTGCCCCGTTAGACTTTTTCCCAACCCTTTCCAAGGTAAGACTGAAGTAAGAATACTCTTGATTTAGTTCTTCCTAGGAGTTTACCTTCCTCTTAGACAATCTGTGCTTCTTATCAGCCTTCCTATAGGATGTGATTAGCAGGGCTTCTGACCATACCTATCCCAATGTAGCACTTCTGTAGCATTCACCCTGAGGCAGTGTCTACAGATGAGTTTTCTCCAGCTCTGGAATATTTTATGGGTTTTCTTAGGGGAGTGGGAACATGATTTTGAAATGTATTGTTTTCATCTTATGCAAAGTTCACTCTGACAGTCGGCTGGTAAGGATCAAAGCTTCATATGGCACGTTGAAAGGTCAAAGCGTGTATTAAATTGTGCACTGAAAAATCAAAGCTTTGTAATTTACAGGCAATAGCTCAGAAATTCATCCTTGAGGAGCAGGGTCAAAAGAAAGCCCTTATCCCTCTTAATTCAGTTGGCAGCACAGCTACTGTGTCAGAGCAGTGCCTCCTGCTGCTGCGGCTCTCCTGAACATCTCAGGGCATGTTCCACTCCATGCTCTCCATCTGCCTCCTGCTACAACACACCTGCTCCAGGACTTGGGAAAAATGTACTTTGGGGAAGGTTTACTTGCCAGCACTTTTTCTGGATCTCAGTATTTTCTTGGTAAAATGGATGAAAAACTGTCCTTTACGTGAATCTGTGAGGATTGTGTTTACAAATCTGCTGTTGCATTTTTTGAGCCAAATAATACATTGACTCTATCTGTGTGTACAATAAGTACATTATAAACAATAGCAATTCTAAATGGAAAAGCTCATTTCTAAGTGGTATGCGTTTGCTTCAAAAGTCAGCCCCCTCACTTGACTGCAGTATTTTGAGAGGATAATGGCTTATCGCAGCCTGGCTGACAGGGAAGAGCTACATGGCTCCATATCCCATGTGAATAGGTTTGGTTTGTAACTGGTTTATATGGATTTAGCTTAGTTCACTTATTGAATTAACTGGATTGTAAAGGATTTGTATTACTTTTACCTACATGAGTTTAAAAAAATAACCTGAATTAAACTGGTGTAACATGCTTGTGTAGACAAGGCCTAGGAAGATGAAAATGAACTTTCTGGAGCTTTGTTCTTACCTCACTTTCACATATTCTTCTGTCCATGAAAGACGATTTCAAAACATTCATGGATACATAGGGTACAAGAGCCTACAGCTCCTCTTTGTGGTGTCCAGTGCAGGGTTTGAGTGTCACATCTCATCAACTGTGATCCTGCAAGGGATCCTTCTACTCTTGTAAGGCTGCTCTAAAGCTTATGTAGATAAACTGCAAGGCTTTAGCCTCAAGGATAAGATTGTCCTTTTTATCTTTTTAAAACTCAGTATTAGGATAAATTTCTTCTACTAAAGGGTTATCAGGGGCTGTCCCAGGCTGCCTAGGGCAGTGGTGGAGTCCCCATCCCTGGAGGGGTTTCAAAGCTGTGGAGATGTGGTGCTGAGGGACATGGCTTAGTAGTGACCTGACAGTGCTGGGTTAATTAATGATTTGACTTGATGATCTTGAAGGTCTCTTCCAGCCAGCACAATTCTGTGTTACACCTTCTGCAAGGCTGGGGAAGAAATTCTAGCCAGAGAATGAACAAAACATGGAACAACAGCCCTCTGATGTCTGTGATATAAATTCCCCTACTGAAATATCTCAGGTGATTAGGGGAATAAACATAGAAAACAGAACTCTCTGAATAATTAAAAAATCCATAAGTCTAGAGTATAAAGGAGCTATCAAGGTGAGCTACCTGGAGGCTGTCAGGTCTGGGAGTAATTCCTACACATCTTCACAGCAGCCTCCTAATCTCCGTAAGTTGTCCATGGGAGCTGTGTGGAGGAGCCTGTCATCAGAGCCAACGCTTACCCCACATCTGAAGTGAGGAGCTCTTCATGCTCCTACAGAGTGTGGAAACCAGCAGGATATCTCAGGCCTTGGCTGTGCAGTCAGAAAGCAGAAATCCCACCACACATCTTTTCTTTTGCTAGCACTATTCCATGGGGTGTAGTGAATTATTAGCAGGCAGTTTGATCTATATACTCAAGCATCTGGTGATGGATCTGCTGAGGCAGGCTCTGCTCACCACAGCTCAAAGTGGGTGCAGGGCCGGGCAGTGGTTAGCTTAGGAATGGGTGCATTCAGAAGAGTGTGACCAGCAGGTTAAGGGAGGTTCTCTTCACCCTCTAGTCTGCCCTAGTGAAGCCACATCTGGAGTCCTGTGTCCAATTCTGGGCTCCACAGTTCAAGAGAGACAAGGAGCTACTGGAGAAGAGTCCAGTGGAGGCTGTGAATATGCTGAGGGGACTGAAGCGTTGCTGTTCCCAGGAAAGGTTGAGAGCCCTGGGGCTGTTGAGCTGGAGAAGAGAAGACTGAGAGGGGATCTGACAAGACAAGGGGCAACAAGCACCAACTTGGAACCCAGGAGGTTCCATCTGAACAGGAAGAGAAACTTGTTTGGTGTGAGGTTGGCAAAGCCTGTCCCAGGCTGCCCAGAGAGGTTGTGGAGTCTCCTTCTCTGGAGAGATTCCAAAGGCACCTGGACATGATCCTGGGCACCCTGTTCTGGGTGACCTGCTGGAGCAGGGGGGGTTGGATGAGGTGATCTCCAGAGATCCATTCCAACCACACCGTGCTGGGATTCTGTGATTCTTGAACCAGGATCTTCTCTTCATGTGGTATCTGAAGCAACTTGTGGCTTTGAGCTTTGTCCTTGGTCCTTTCCTCTATCCCTCCGCAAATAGAGACAAAGGGGCATTTGTGAGCAGAAAACAGTGATGGTTGACATGCTTCCAGGGAAGCTGAGAACAAGCAAAGGTCTGCAAAGCCACCAACCTGCATCTCACTTGAAGCTTGTGGCACAGTTGCACCCAGCTCCAGCAAAGCCACAGAAGCCTCCAGCTCCACACCACAGAGTAGTTCCAGCACAGTTACCATCAATCAGCACGTGGGCAAAGTGTGTGATGGTTTGGACATGTGGGTTAGAAAGAGATGGCACGTTCACTCAGAAGGGTAGGGATAAATTGCTTTTATTCGCTTATTCTTTCTGACATGAGCCTAATCTGCAAGCTGACCCGGACAGACTCAGCTCCCAGAGCCTCCAATTGCCCGTGGTGAGGTGTGCACTTAATTATACAAGTTCTTGTATATCCATGCCATAAAATTTGAAGGTGCTTCACTGGCTAGAATAGGAAAAACTATTAATGGTTTTAGGCGCAACAGCATCATTTTAAATTTAATGTCCATGCTCGTCCTCACACTGCTCGTTGAGATTAATATACCTTTTATTGAGTATTCGTTAAGTTCTGAAACAAATTATTGTCTGCCAAGGGATTTCACAGTTGTGACTAACCAGCTTCAGCACCCTGATGAACCCAAAGGCAGTAAGGGAAAATCCCCTTCTCTGTGAACTGTGGAGGGCCCACGGGACAAACTGATGGGGAGCTTTAACTGAACTAGGCAGAAGGGAGTAGGGAATGCAAAGACTAATTCATTTATGATATTATTAAGCTTATGTAGTTCCTGGTTTTGCCCTATTGCCATAGACAAGAGTGTGCTTTGAGTGAAGCACCATGAGACTAGGAGTCATCTGTGCTGGTTTGGTGCCACAGCAGGAAAGCCAAGTACAAGAGGGATGCTCCTGTTTGAATCCCACCCCCTCATCCTCCCCCCCACTAGATTTGAAACCTCTTGAAGTAAAAGAAAAGCCTGCAAGATGCTACCTGTGCCCAGCCCACCTGTAGTTAGACAAAGCTTTATACTCCCAAGGTTGTCCAGACACTTCATCATTTCCAGATAAAACCCATTTGCAAATGCCTTGCAGTATGTTTTTTCAGAAAACAGGAAGCATGGCTCCCATAACTATGTGGTAATACCAAAAATGTTTTTCCATTAACAGATAGAAATAACAGAGCAAAGGATGGGAGGAATTTGTGTATCCAGTCATTTAGAAAATAATTTCAGGGTGCATTCTCCTCAGTGATCTTAGCTTAAATGGGTTCGGGAGCCAAAGGATTTAGCTCAGAGGTGCAGTTAACAAGCATTCCTCAAGATATTACGCCAGGCTGCAATGCCTGCCAATTAGCAATTATCACTTGAGAAAAGGAAATAAGCTTCTATTTTGTCTAGTGAATGAAATGAGAGGCTGAGGCAACTGTTTTTATTGCTGTGGTTATATGAATAATATCAATATAAACCAGTCAAAGTGAAGAAAATTCTCTCTCCATTCTCAGTCACCCACTGTACAACGTCCCTGGTTTTTAACATCTGACTCAATCCTGTTTCACTCTTGCAAACATGAGCTAGATGCCAATTGACTTGAAAAATGAATGTACCACAATTCACCAATAGCTGCAGGGCAGTGAATCCAAACTGCTCCCATGCTTGGGACTCTGTAGTGGCTGGGTCCCTACAAAGGGGATATGAGCTCTGGTAGTGTGCAGCTGATCCAATTTTTGTGTAGTTTTCTCTCTGTGCATCTCAAACTTATCCTCATCGGATTTGAATTTATATGGTGGACAAATTCAACAGTGTTTTAGTTCGCCTGTTTTGATGAACTGATATGTGAGATCTGTGCGTGTAGCCAGAGAGTGTTAAAGCTGCAGATCAGGGTAGAAAGATCATCAAGCCCCCACTAATAAGGCAGAGAACTTTGTGTTCCTCATGCCAGAAAAGGCTTTCAGAAGAATAAGAGTGGACCTTAAATTGCAGGCTTTTTCCTGCTTCTCAGCACAGCATGTCCATGTGCAATTTCCCCTCAACAGCTCTGTGTCACTTCCTTCAAAATAACAGTCTGGAGCTGAAATTGTTCAGCCTTTCAGAAAGGCGAAGGCACAGGCTGCTGCTTCTCCCCTCTCCTGCCCCATCTCAACAAGCTCTGTAGGACCAAGTCTCTAGCAGTTGCCCTGAGAACACGCATGGAGTGTGAAATAAATGGGATGGGGAAGACTTCAGAGCTGCATTTCTTTTTTCTTTTCCAAAGGAACTGGAAAGAATAGCTACCATGATTCTTTCAGGGACAAAAAATCACTTCTGAATCCACCAAATCTATTTCCCATGTGACAGGACTGAACTTAGCCCCAAAACATACTTACTTCTTACTCTGCATTCAATCAGATGTATAATAACTTAACACTTGCATAAAACTGAATTCTGTCTGTTCAAGTTCTTGTTGATTCACATGCTCCACACAAGTATGAAGAATAGAAACCTTACCTCCCTTTCCGTGCTTTCTGTGTGCAGCTCTTTAGCTCCACTGTCTGGTAGTGATTTAAAATTTTGTAAAGACATGTAAAGTGATTTATTTTCTGATCTAAGTAAGATGTCACTGTTATGCTCCACAAGACAGGAGGTATTTAAGGTTCCTGGATGGTATAGCTGGCTGTCAGACATAGTAGATGGAAAAGGTGCATTGATGTTAAAGGCTTGTTTGCTCTTGAATTAAGCGTGTTTAGTATTTTACTTGTTGTATTAATTAGAAATTATCTCAGGGTATAGAACTCAGATCTATTACTTTCAGGATTTTTGTGTATTATAAATAAAAATCCTGGATTGCTCTATTGAAGAATAGGACCATCCTAAACCATCAGAATAGACACCCTTTAAGTATTTCTCTTTTCTTCTCTATTCTTCACGTCACGAGCCCTTGAACAAACAGTTTGCAAGAAATAATTGCATCCATTCTGTTCCCTTTTCCACCCTCCTGTTGTAAAACTCCTTTGGAGGAGACTGTGATATTTTTGGAGTGCTTGCCCTAAGCAGGTGCCAATCTGTGCACCGGGAGGTGGGAAGGGAGGCAGGCAGCAGAAGAAGGGAAGGCTTCAACTTTCTTTGACTCAAGATATCGTGGTAAGGACCCTGGTACACACGGTTAGTCAGGTGGGCAGGCAGAAAATGACTGAGTGTCCCGAGAAACATGTTGCCTTTCAAACCAGCACTGCTGACTTTGAAAGAAGTACTAGGCAGCTAAAGAGTCTTCCCTGTAGAAAAGACTGAGTCCATTCAAAACCAAAGCCTGCCCAGTTGACTCCCTCAGTCTGAGCCCTCAGTTCATCTGAAACCTGGGGAATGTAGAGTAACATTTTAAGGATGTTTTCTAGAAAGAAAATAAAGGTGAATGTAGAACAGAGCACATGATTTCACCCCTTACATCTTTGTCAGCCCCTACTCCCATACTGCTCTTCCCAGCACCTTGGCTTCTGAACTTAGTTACACCAAGTCTAAATAGACCAGAAGGCTTCAGCTGGATGATGCAAACTTGTCTCCTATACCTGGTTATCATTTTTGCTGGAGTTCAATAAAAAGAGAAGTGTTATGCTTTGAGGAAACTAGACGAACTGAATTAAATGAATTAAATTAAGAACTAAAGCTATGAATTGAAACAATTGGAAGTGATGCCTCTCGTGTTTTCATAGGCAGTCTTCCTGGACTTAGAAGTACTAAGGATACCAGGATTTATTTTGTTTTAATTGTGGGCCAGAAGAGTCAGCAGGAGCAGTTTTCAAAATCAGTCTTCTCTAATATGAGAACTTACATGGGGATAATAGTTCTTTTATTTCATTATTACATTGTTCTTTTATTTCTTAATAGAATAGTCTATTCTTAGAGAAGCGGCCACATATTTATAAATAAGCACTTCAGTCTGACACATTGGACCTATAGGGCTGATTATTCACACAGCATTTGTTGTATTTTCCCCACACGATCCCATTGTTCGGAGCATAACTGCAGCTTTTTTTTTAAGTACTGGAAGGCCACAAGAAGGTCCTGTTGCTCCTGTCTCTCCTGCTTCCCTCCCAGTCTTTCATCCTTCTCTTTCAACTCTAAAGCCCAAAGAGGAGGGCTGTACAGACACCGTGCCAAATATTTCTATGATAGCTCTGGAGATACTTGCCTTACTCATACCTTATTTCCAAACAAAAGGACAAACAAGCTAGAGAACCTGAAAAGACTCATCTACATCCTTAAAAATAACATGCAGCATTTACAGGGCTTTTTTTCTGGGCTGTCTTCTTAGCTCTGTCTAAAGTCAGCACTTCAAGGGTTAAGCTGGGGACACATTTCAACCTTTTAGCTCTGTTCCATTCATAGGTCATTTAAAAATGTCAGTGCTGAGATACTGCTAACTTGTTACAACTGATCTTAAACAGTCTAGTGCTTCTCAGATTTAAAACGAGCCTTTCACTTCACCTACAAAATATGTATTTTTGCCTGACAGATGGATAATAAGCACATGGGGGAAAAGAGCTTTTATAACTGACTGGTTGGACTTGAAAGTGTATGTTTTGTATGCATACAAATGTATACAGGCCAGCAGTGTCAAAGGCTTAAAAGGAAAGATCATTATTGCTTCTGCTAAATGCAGTTCTGCTGCTAAATTGCCTGTGATCCTAGACAGCAAACCTGGCAAGAATAATCTCTGGCTCCCAGTCAGTTGTAAAAGTCAGGTTCCTTTGAACACAGTCTTCCTTCACCAGAGCACTCCTGTCCCCATTGCTTGACACACAGGTTTTCACCTATTATAGCACATTTTGAAACCACTTTGTAACCACACCAAGGATGACTTGAAGCAGTGGAAAATATTTACCAGGGAAATAAATGATAAACTAAAAGGAAATGCAAACCAGGAAGCATTCCAGTTATACAGGCTGTGTCAAGCAGTGCCAGCCTCCCATAAATTAAGATTTATTGTATAAGAAAGTCTTTCCAATGATGTCGTGTTAAGAGTTGTTAGGCTGAACTGCTGTGAGGAAGATGTGGTTTGCTACCTGAATTCAGGCTGAGCTTTCCTTTCCCCCCTTGATAAGTCAAATTCATTTGAAATAGAACAAGAAGCCTTCACCCCTCTGTGATCAAATCATAACTATCGAGGATCATTGATATCAAATTGTAGCAAATGGAGAATTTTACCGTCTGATGGTTGCCTAATTTTAACTTTGCAGCAGGAACTGGTGGGGTTTGGCCTGTTATATATATATTATAACTCCATTATATATTGCAGTTCCATCACTCCAAAGCTACTGTGCCAGTCTTAGGAAAGCCTGAAATTGTTATGAGGACGAAAATTGAGTCCTCTTTCATGCTGTAGTCTATCAAGGTTCATGTTAAGCCAATACCATGGAACACCAAGTCTAACTTTTGTTGTCAGATCATGTTTATGGAGTAGCCAAAACAACAGTTTTACCATTATAATGAGGGGAGGAAAAACAGCACATTGCTGTCACTGGCTAAGGACAGGAAGGACTGAAACCAGCTTCCTCATGATGGGAAACTCCTGTTTTGAACCAGATTTAAAACTCAGAGTTACTGACTTTCCATCTTCTTCTGGCAGTTGTTATTCAAAGCCAGTCAGAAGCAAATGCTATTACAAGTTGATTTGATGGACTGGAAAGTAGATGGATACCACTGACAGGAGCATGATGGATGAACTTGGGAAAAGAAAATGAAAATAACAAAGTCCAATATATTGCTTCCTTCTTAGGAGACTGATGTTGTATTTGTTTGTATTCTACAAGATTCACAGGCAGCAAATATCTTTAACTATTTACAAGAATTTCTGTCTATTTTAAGCTTGCGGGCAACTTGTGTATTAAGAAGTGACCTAAATATTAGATTCAGAGAAGAATTTTTACAATATCCAAGGACTGACCCACGTAGGAAAGAATCCTACTTAGTTAAACAAGAGGCTGCTTCATTTTTTTTAAATCTGTACTTATGAGATTTTCTAAGTCACAAAGTTTTAAACAAAGCTAGAATCCGTTATTTCCAAATTCGAACAGATCATATAAATGTAAATTACATTGCAATCAGAGGAACAAATTCATCATAAACAGCGTCTTTATGGAAAACGTTGAGGAGGAACACTGCAGATAAAGGAAGAAAATCTCATTATGCCATTGTGAGGGTGTGTGATTGTAATAGTTCTTGACATCAGCCAGCTCTATATCTTGTGGAAAAACCACCAGGGGAGTAAACACAGAATCTCTCATCAGAAACAAATGGATACTTAAAACTCTTGCAAGAAGGACTCTGAATATATCTCCTGAAAATGCTCCTTGAGGAGCCTGCAATATTCTAGAGGTGGGAACCAGAGGGGGAACATGTTTGCATGTCATCACTTGTCCTCTTCCGTTGGTACCAGAAGGCACCAGCCGGAGGCAGACCCTCAGCCTCCTACCTCCATCACCATTGTGCTGCCAAGCACCTTTCTCTTTTCTGCTCTTCCTTGCACAGAGAAAGAGACAAAATGGTTCAGAAAAGAGATTATACAGTCCCAAAGCAATGGGAGAGGTTTTGTGCCCAGACCTTCATATATACATACCTTCTGAGATATCATATCAGAAGAACAGTGGTTAGCGATGCTGGAGAAGCGCAGTTTGTTCTGTTTAATGTCAGAATCACTTTGAGTTTTGTTTTATTTTCAGTTTTTGTCTTCTTTACAGACTCATTGAGTTGCTGGCACTTCTAGGGAAACAAATTGAGTGCTGGAAAGATCTGTATTCAGTGAAACATGCTTGGAGACAAAGTTCAAGAGTGCAGAAAGATCTGTGCTCCTCTCTGGGTTATTCATAACACCTTCAGCTCTTAAAAAAGACATCTTGCACATCTAACATTTTCCTCAACATGTCCATGTCCCAAAACCAAGAAGATAAGACCCTGTTCTATTCTTCCTGTTTTCTCTTCACCTTGTAGCAACCCACCCATAAATGTTCTGATTGTTTCAGGCTATCTGTGTGTTAAAGGGTATGCTTAAAACATATGTCAGTGTCCACAGCATTTTCCTTTAATATTTCAAAATTTCCAGACCACAATAATGTTCATGAATCTATCAACAGTTGTGGAATATCTGATCATCATTATATGACGTATAATGGTGTTTAAAGTGGAAACCTTTGGCCATTGTCTATCCAGCTTGTACAGTGGATATAAAGGTTATAACTCTTGCTTATTATCTGAGATTTCCCTCCATCAAGGATTCTCCTGCACTTTTTATTTGGAACGTTAAAAAAAAACAGCTATAGGAGGCCACCAAACCGACTGTTCTAATGCATTTATTAGCACCAAGTAGGAACAAAAATTGGCTATTACTGTCTTGAACACCTGGGATGAAAACATTTCTCAGGTTTCTGCCGAAAAAGATTAGCTCTTAAATAAATATTGCTGGAATGTATTTGAAGACACCATTTGCAATTCACATCTGATTTACTTTCTAATTAAACAGTGCTTACAAAAGTACTAGTAATGAAATGCATGTAAAATCATTGAGTACAAATACCCAGTGATACATGTCTGCACATTTCCAGAGCATTTATGAAATCCTGAGCAGCTTTTCTCACATTATATTCAACGAAACAACAACCTTGCTTTAAAGGGACCTTGTGAAATTCTTTTAGTAAATAGGATTCCTTCTTTAAAATAGGCAAAGTTCAGGAGTAAAATAAACTTTATTAGAAAAGTTTTCCTGCAGAGCCATGCAGTAAATTTCTAATATAGAAAATGCCTCTTTAAATGTCATATGCCCCTGCCAGAAACCCACTGTTGAAGCAATTTTCCAGAACCTATCCTGCTGATACTGCACACAATGTCTAGGATAAAAGTGCAGCAGTTTTAGGAACAGAACCTCAGAAAGTTGAAAGATCTAACTTTGCTGGGATTTCAACGTGCTCTGTAGCAGCTACATCATCTCCAGGGCCTTTGCACGCCAGTTGGTAGAAGTTCAGTTGAACTGAGTTATTTTTTATATTGATCACAAAGCCCGGGTGTTATTTATTATAATAGTTATAATATATATAAAGGTTTATGTATGAAGTTCAAATCTCTTTCATGAATTGAATACACCAAACAGACAAAACAAGTCAGACACTTCAAAAGTGGACACATTGAGTCAAATCTGTGAATTCTGTTTCATAGGATCTATGAAGTACTTGTATAGGATTATAAACCACTGGTAATGCTTTTTTATACTCACACACACATTTACAGAAAGAAAGGATCATGGGTATACACATGAACATGTTTATATCGTATTTATACAACGGGCTTGAAGACACTTCATGAGCTTGTGATAAAAAGCGGAGTATTTGATGGCTAGTCAGGTTCAAAATTGAAACCTCATTGGAAACCCAGCTTATTATGCTCCTTTAAAACTATATTCGCTTGTAATATTAGCTGGGTATTTTCAAGCATAACTATATTCCCCAAACCAGGTCAAGGACATTGCCGAGAGAAACTAGGATTTGGCAAATTGTGTTTGACCAGCACTGCAGATTCGACCAAATCAAAGTCTGTTCAGGAATAATCTGTAAATACAGGAGGAGGCTAAATTCGTCAAACAAATTCTTAACTTGGCAGTGTTTGCCTGAAGCTCTTCCCTGCTCCAAATGCCCTTTGGTCTCGGCTGATGTTCTTTATGTACTCAGCATAGCACAAAATCCATACTGGGAGTAACTGAGGTGCTGCAAGTTTCAGAGGAAGGAAGTTCATTCAGCAAGCCTAGGGCTGTTCCCTTGTCTCTGACCCTCAGAACCAAAGGATCCACTACCCAAGCCAAGCAGTCTTTCTCCATATTCTGATATGTGCTGGTATGTCCCACACATGTGCAATGAAAGCCACCTGTGTCCCAGGTGGCTTTTCCATGTACTGTCCTATGATGGAAAGCAAGAGCCCACCAGCCTATTGCCACCTGTCAGCTGAGGCAAAGGAGCAGAACATGGGCATCCTCTGTGCCCCAAAGTTAGTGAAACAAAATCTATTGCAGTCATTATTCTTGTTTCTTTTTTTTTTTTTTCATTTCACTTATGCTTAGCAGGGAGTAGGAAGATGAATATTTTTATTATTTACAGCTATGGAGCTCTCCACTACAATAGAAGCTCCAATTTTAAGCTGGAGATTTACTGCTCCGACTTCAGCAGTGAAAATAGAATCCATCTCTTTCTCTTTTTGTGTCTGTGAATTTAGGTAGGACATGACTCTCATTTTGGGGTAGTATCCTTGCCTTCCATGATCCCTGGATAATGTCTTTAATATAGGTTTTGGACTCATCTAGTTAATTAATCATAGCATACTCTCAAGGTCTCACTAACCTATCATGGTTTTTTCATATGGTACTAAGCATAGCTCTTCAACTGGCAGAAAAATTCTTACCTTTTCTCCCCAGAGGCATATAATCTAGGTCCTAAATCTAGCAAAACTTGCAGCAACTATTGAAAAACTACACAGGATGTCGTAAGGTCCACAAGCAAACTTCTCCCTGCTAGTTTTCAGTTACTGATTGAGCCTTGTTTTCGATTTCTTTCTCTTTTTCCAGTAACAAATGGTGACTGATGAAAGCTTTTCACTGCAAATCAAAGGCATTCATCCTGTTTTCTTTAAAAATTGGGGTAGTGACACATCCACAAATGTTCTGCCTGAGCTTGTTCCTTGGAAGAATCTGGCTTGGCCCAACATAAGGGTTTGATCCCTGGAATATCTTTTACTCAATGTGTGAAACTAAAAGGGATTATTGGAAGAAGTTTAGCCTAGCAGTTAAGCCAAAGAATAGACCCCTGCTTTTTCTGGTTTGGCGCTTCCACTGAGCTTTATATTTCAAACCACCACTGATCCACCAGCAGTAATCATTCTATGACTAGGAGGCTTAATTATTTGAAACACTTTGAGATGAAAGACGCTCTGGAGGTACAAAGTGTTGTCATTAATAATAGTAATAATAATGAAAATGCAAAAAGAATAATTTCCAGTAAATTAACACAGAACCACAGATCAGTTCCAGTCTCGTGAGTTTTAAGTGCAGTATCTCTTCCCGAGGGCTATGGTACGATCTTCCTCCCTTCATTCATTTCAGCCAGCAGTTAGGTTCAGATTGCCTGTTAAATATTTAATAACTACTCGGGACGTTTTACTTTATGATAATTCCACATCCCGCGTCCCCGGGCTTCTAAATTCAGCACCAGGCATTAGAACAAACAAAGCCAGTTAATTCCTCTGCGTGTAGATCACACGAACCTCCCTGAAGGTCAAGTGAAACATCCGAAGGAGGTTTGTTTTTTTCATTTTTCACACCCTTCTTTCCACCCAACATCAAATCAAGCAAAGCTTCTCTTAATCATTATCAGGGAGACAAAAAGTTATAGTGCAGGGCAGTGGAGCAGGATTTCACACTCCATTTGCACAATAACTCAGAGGGTTGCTAATGCGCTGGTTGCTTTTTAGCAGGCATCTCTGCAGCCATCACCCAAATGCATCTTGGCGCTGCTCCCAGGGCAACTTAACTATTTATGACAGCTTGTCTTGAAGTGCCTACACGAACATTAGGCTGTCCACGGCAATCTGCAAATTGACCCATCCACATGGCATTTGAGATCAGTTGGAAAGAGCTTTAATAATGTAATGAAGGTTAGGGTAGATGTCATTTTTAATTTCACTTTTTCACTCACAGCTCCCATTTTCCATCCCGTCTTCTGGTCAGGATATGTCAGATTGTGAAATCCTCTCATATTAACAGATGCTAATGACCTGACTCAGACTTGGGCTGTCTTTTATTACATGTTCAGTCAGACAATAAACGGGAGATATAAACTCCCACCCTGTGCAAACCGTTTTCCTCTAGAGAGTGAACCCGCTATACCAGCTCTAGCTGGGTGCTTATTGTCCAAGATGAATGATGGATGAGTAATTTAAAAGGCAGACATTCCTCACCACAGCTTTCATTTCCATGCTGCTTCGAGGTTCAGAGGTGGATTTTATTCTTCAGCCTTTATTTCAACTTTTCATTCTCTCTTCGAAGCAAAGCTGCCTAATAAAGAGATGTTTTCAGGCACTCACCATAACAGGGAAGAAGAAAACAAACCTCAGCTGAAATCCAGGCTCAGCCCCCAGCAGGAAGGGGGAGTTGGAGTCACTGGGGTGATGGATGGAGGGAAGGAGGGCACAGCTCCTAACTCGGGTGCTGATTTATTCACAGGGCAGCAGAGTTAAGCTGCCTCACCTCATTAGGCCACTCTTCTCTCTTACAGACCTGATGTGCATCAGGAGCTGTGAGAGAGGCAATTTGCTACAAAAAATTACAGCAGAGGAAGAGACAGAAAAAAGTGAGTTGCTTCCCATCTTTGCATCTTTGTTTCCCTTCACCTGGCTTGACTATAAGTATTTTGTGCAGCTCTTGGTTTTAAATATATGGCTGTGTAGCACACATTGCAATCTTCCCTGTAACCCCTCTCCTTGGGTGATAATTATCTCTCCCTTTCTCCCCCACAAGGCTAACAACACTCTCACCTCTCTTTGCTAACATCCTCCCTTCCATGGATACTAGTCACCTTTTTGCTCTGACTCTTAGGCTAATTAGCATAATTAAATTTTGTTAGAGTCACTGATCCCAGCTTGCACCTGGTTTGAAGTTTGGTGCTTCTGTTGTAACGAGCAGAGGGGTTTGAGCATCACAAACCTAGTGATTTTTCTGACTGGCAGGAGCTTCTAACAAAAGACAGTCTCTCTAATTACTGTCTTCTTTATAATTGTAAACCACAAAGCTACACATATATATCTGTGAGAGATATATATATATGAGAGAGATATATATATTTCAAGGATCTGTATAACACCCAGCAGAATGTGACCTCAGCTCCAGTAAGACCTCCAGATCCAACAGTGACGCACAAACATTCATAACCCGAGAATTACAGAGGCCATCAGGAATAAATGAGATTTTATTGAAAAAATCCACTGTATATATTGAGGTGTGACAGTTTCAGTGTTAGGTTGTAGGTCTGTTAAAGGGGAGCAGAACAGCGGGGTACTCTGGGAAGGTGTCTGTCTAGATAAATTGCCTTAACCTGTCATATCATTCCTGGCATTGGTACTACTCGATCACTGCTAACGTCATGTGAAACATGAGTGGGCTTCCCATGACATAGCTGGTTTAGGAAGTGCTGCGGTTAAAATGCTGGCAATAAGTCTGGTTTAGTTTTTCTCTTGCTCTTGGGAGAAGGTGGCTTGCACTGATAATTACAAGTGGTGTGAATCTTTCATAGGATGGATCATGGAACCATAGAATGGTTTGGGTTGGAAAGGACCTTTAAAGCTCATCTAGTCTAACCCCCTTGCAGGGAGCAGGGACATCTGCAACTAGAGCAGGTTGCTCAGAGCCCTGGCCAACCTCACCTGCAATGATTCCAGGGATGGGGCATCGACCACCTCTCTGGGCAACCTGAGCCAGGATCTCACCACCCTCAGCATCAAAACTTTCTTCCATCTTTCTAGTCTAAATTTCCCTCTTTTAGTTTCAAACCATCACCCCTTGTCCTGTCCCAACAGGCCCTGCTCAAAAGTCTGTCCCCATCTTTCTGACAGGCCCCTTGAAGTCCTACAAGGCCACAAGAAGGTCTCTGTGGAGGCTCCTCTTCTCCAGGCTGAACAAGCCCAACTCTCTCAGCCTGGCCTCCCAGCAGAGGGGTTCCAGCTCTCCCATCATTGCTGTGGGCCTCCTCTGGTGACCTGCTGGACAAATTGAAGGGAAAGACATACAGTGTGGCCAAGGGCAAGCACTGCTGCAGATCAGCAGAGCAGTTTGCTATGCACAATTAAAAGAAAAACAGTCAGAAAGCAGACTTCATGATAACAAGAACAATTACTCAAAGAAGTGCATTGGTTTTGCTCTTCAGAGAGAAACGATTTAATTTTATTTGCTGTGGAAAGTTTAATATACTCCTGATCACCAGTGCACTGCAAAAGGCTGAGCAATAAACAGCCCCTCATGCCTGGAGGAAGCTGGCAGGGCTTCACGGGGGACTCCTCAACTGAAGCAGGCTGAGGTGACAAGAGCAAGGATGGGGCAGGGCCCCTCGCTGCCACCCTCCCTGGCTGCAGTCAGCCCCTTGGCTGCTCTGTGCAATTAAAGATGCTCTTACCCAACTGCTAAATACAAGAATTCCTGGTTTTGGAACAGTAAAATTGCACTGTCTCAGCCTTGCCTTGAAATCGGTTAATAGCAACAACCATTAATTTGACACAGATTTCTTGCATAAAGTTTCTCTGTGTAAAGTTCCACTGCATTTGCTATCCTAGAAAAGGCATCTGTGAATTACAGCATTGGGCTGGAGAAGATCATCCTGGAAAGGTATTTTATTCTGCTTCATTTTTATTTGGTTTTTCTTGCCTGTTTAAAGACAGATGAACAAAGAGCAAGAAACAAGAGTTAAGAAAGGGAAATTGTCATTACCTTAATCTCAAATGTTGACAAGAAGTAATGTTGCCTGTGATTTAGGAGGGTGGATGGAATTGTATCTTCTGAGAGAGACTGTAGATTACAAAACATTCCTTCCTTGTAGCTGCAGACATTAGTCAGCCCCAGCTTACTCGGGACAGCAGGAGGGATTCATTCCACAACTGTAATCATTCACAAAATAAAATCTTTGTTGGTTATTTTTTCACCAAGGACCTGGTCTAGTGTCAGTAGTCTGAGCAGTAAAGTTCTCACTGCCAAAGGTGTGGTGTCTGAAGCAATGACTATGAGGAATTCATCCCGTTCCTGTCCTTTCTTGACCACCACACTCAAGATCAATTAGGTCTCAGCAGCATTCTTGAACTTGGCACCGATGTGAGTTGCATTGGTTGATCAATCTGGGTTTTCAGCCCATTTTACAGGGAAATGTTGACGGACAGAATTCGGAGGTTTTATGTTGTTTTTTACTACTGAATCCTTGCAGCTCCAGAGGAATCACTCCAGCAGGGTCACTGGGAGGTATCAGCTCACTGCCCAGTCTTTTGTATAACGCCCAAAGTCACAGAGGAGATAAAAGTAGAAGTAATATGGAAGATTGTTATCATATCTGTGTGTTTTACCAATTACCTGGCTCAGCATAAGGGATACAGCTACCAACAGCAGGCATAAGCTTATTTTATTGTCTGATTCCAGTGGATACAGTAATGCTAGAATATGGTTAACAGCAGAGGGAATAAGCAAGGTAATAAATCTAATCATACCAGATGATATAACAGAAGAAGGAATAAGCCAAGTCAGAAGCTTGATCATAGTCGTACGAAAGCCACTACAGTAAATGCTAGGAAGATATGTTGTCAAATACGTGACCCGTGTCCTGTCTGGTTCCTTGTCCTGTCCCACCGTCACTGGGCTGTCCCCAGTTGCAGCGAGCACTCGGGGCCTTCCTGGTAGCAGGAAATCCCACGTGGTGTGTCCACCCACAGGTCAGCTTCCAAAGCTTGCTGCAGGTGGGACCAGCTTTTGTACTATTGAATAAACAACTCAGGTTGCATAGGCAACCTTAAAAATAACTTCAAAAGGGACACCTGCTATTTTCCTCCTTATTGGGTTCTGTCCAAGGTTGGCCAAGCCTGGGAAGGAACTCAAAGAGGAGGAGGTATCTTTATCTGTTTTGGTTTTAATCACCCATTTCTCAGGATAGCTGTGTGTCTGTTCTCACAGCTAATCACCTAATTTCCCAGCAGAGAAAAATCCTCTGCTGGTTTCAGTCACAAACACACACTGTCCAGTTTTGAGATTCATCCATATGTCAACTTTAATTCAGGGCCTGTTGCTCAGGTCCTAGCACTTCACTGTGTAAAGTTTGAGTGTCTGCAGCACCCCAGGGAAGGAGTTACAGGGTTTACATCTACATCACATCACTTCCATTGGAGTTTGGAGCCTGACAGCTGGTAGGTCCTTTAGACAACCCTTAGGTCATCTTTTGGAGGACATGGTGAACAACTGGCCTGTGCTCACCATCTCTATGCCACTTAGGGTTTTAAAGACCTCTGCCACATTCTGTCTCAAGTCAGACCTTTTCCAGGCTCAAAAAGCCCCAGAACTCATAGTGACTCCTCAAGTGAAAACAATTCCTGACCTTTTTCTGAATCTTTTCTGAATCTTGCGTCCTTTCCAAGATGAGGGGAGTAGGGCTGCATACCACACAATTGCAGCATGGATTTCTGTAGTGGAAAAGAGACAAGTGTGTAAATAAATAATAAATAAATACTTGAAAAATTCTTTTTTAAGTTCATATAACATTCATGGAGAATAAGGGCTGACAGTCTTGGGTGAAGGTAACAACTACTCCGTGCAGAATGGAAGCAGTGCAAACCTTTTTTCCAAGCCCAGGTGAAAAAATTGACTTCATTCTGCAGGTATGCACTTACTGGGAACTGCAGAATTCCACAATTTACAGTTTTTATAAAAGATAGTTATGTTTTCTTCTTTTTTTTTGTTCAAATTGACAGTGTCACAATGTGACTGATGACAAGCATGAAGGCTGTATATATATCTATCTCTCCGGAACTGAATGGACAAACAGCCATGAAAAATATGTGAGTATAAATGTTAAACAAACTCTTACAATCCCCAATTTCATGGTACAGTTTTGTCAACAAACATTTCATCCATCCTCAATTCATGCAAAACCCCCCTTGCGTTTTATAAACTAAAATCCTAGAGATGATGATATCTTACTAAAAAAAACCCAAATGACAAAAACCACCAAAAAACCCCCCAAAATACCAAAACGTAAATGCTCTGCTTAATTTAAACTCTTAGAAACCATCTTCTTTCAGCCACTGAAAAGCTCCCATTCTCTCTGTTGCTTTCCCAGCAGCTAATCCTGTTCCTTGCTTGTCAAAGGGAGAACTTTGGCAACCACTCACCCAGGCTGAGTTTGACGCAGCAGCCAGCTCTATATCCTGTCTAGAGACACTTGAGCCATTCAGCCTGTAAGAACTATTCATCTTGCTCTATCTGGAATTTCCATGAATGCTCTAGGCAAGAAATTAATCATTAAAATTATGCATATTCTATCTTCCAGTGCTGAAATGCTAAAGTGATGAAGGCCATATAAGCAGTCTGCAGATCTAAAGGGAATGCTAGCTAAGATTAGTGTGAAAGCTGAGTAGTATGATAGATTCTGTCAAAGCTGAGCTTGGAAGCTGCCTTCTTACTTTCGGGATGTGTTCTGAGTGTTTCCTTAACCACAGGAATATCATTTATGTCCAAGTGACAGATTCAGTCACTCAAAGACTGACAAATATCTTACCTCGCAGTTAGTTCCAATGACTTCAAGAGAGGCATAGATCATGCTTTGGGTTTCTGAGCCATGGCGAATGCTACTGTCTGCTCAGCAGAGCAGAAGATACTGCCTAAAAAGGACAGGAATTTCCAGTGTTTGCCACCCGTGGCATGATCCTCCCTGTACTGAAGACCAACTTTGTTTCATTGGAACTTCAGTAAACATCACCTATTTAGGTAGAGAGGTGGGAGTAGATGGACTTCCATCAGTCCTGATTTCCAGGTCACCCAGGTTAAGGTGCAGCCTAATTACACAGGGGCTTGTCTTCCCAATGATAACTGGGCTTGGAGACATCAAAGGCAGGTCCCTGCCTCAGGACGTGCTTCCCACCCACAGGGTCATCGTGGTGGTTATGCTCAGCAGAGCTGAACAGGATGAGTCTTGGCAGAAATTACATTATTTGAAGCAAAAGTGCTGCACAGCTTCTTTATAATGCTTTCATAGGAAGGTTCAGTAGCAAGCCCATTCTTCCTGCATTTCTTTGCCAGTAAAGCCTGTCTTTGGCCATTGCATGTTTTATTATGATGAAAAAAGCAATTAGCTAATTAGATGGGAGTGCTGATCTCAAGTGTTACTGACAGGGGAGTGGAGAATAAACTTCCTTTTTACAAGCAAGAAATCTAGTTTTGACAAGGGCTGAACTTTTGCTGGGGGTAGCAAAATCCAACCTCCACACACCAGTAGCTTTTACCACCTTTATTTCCATTTTCCAGTCACCTGCTCTTTATTCAACCTCTTTCAAAATAATTTCTTAGTTCCACAGAGTACTGGTTCCCAAAAAACTAATTTTGTTATCCTCAGGAGCTAGCTCAGCTAATTCTTTATGAAGCAGACAGTGAAAACCAGTTCTACATGAATCGAACAGGGTTTGATTCTTCTTATAATTATATGACAATTTATATGTGAAGCTTCTTATATGATAACCATCTGGTGTTTGTATATAATAAGTAGTGTACATAATGTCTGTGCATCTGTAACCACAGGAGAGCAATGCCCTTTACTGCCCAATATCAGAACAATGCAAGACTTTTGTCATCTTCCTTGTTCATTGGAGATTCTCCTTTAACTCTCCATTTACATTGAATCCAGTTCTTCATACTGTTACAAATGCTTCCAAGGTTATGAGTTTCACCAGAAGAGAAACTGTCTTTACAGTATCTATTGCAAAAAAGGACACATTAAGGATTTTATATTGTATTTTACTCCACAGTATCATTCAGCCTCTTCAAAATTCCCTCCTTGCCTGGCTTGCAATCTCTTTTGCAGCGTGGTCACTTCCCCTTCTGCCTTTCTCCTTAAGGCTGCTGGTAACCCCTGCTATGAGGAGCATGTGAAAATTAACCTCCATATACATCTTTCTGTGATACGTTTGTCAGCAGGCACTACCTTAATGCACAAGATTTCCTATTTATGTTGAGCAAACACAGCGAGAGCAAAGGTGCATGCTCAGGTCTCCTGGCACACCATGCTAATTCAATCAGCTCTCTTTTGTTAGCTAACTGTTATTCCAGGGTAAAAACAAAGCAGTACTGAGGCTGATATAGTGGTGTTGTGTCTGTCAAGCGTAGGCTGGGATCAAACCTTTTGTAAGCTCCATCCTAAGACTTGCAGCCATAGAGCTTGCACAGCCTCTGTCCTGAGACTTGCAGAGCTCAGCCCCAATGAATCACACCAGTTCAGAAAGATCCTGGCAAAATGATGTCATTTTTCATCCCCGTGACAGTATGGATTACCTTTAAGAAGGCACTTAGCAGGATAAATTACTTGTTGTTATCTGCAGACCAGGCTTCTCACAGTCTTGGGTCCCAAATAAATGCTCTTGAATTTGTTGGTTATTTCCAGATCAATATACATAGCCTCATAATAGCAGAAAATTAGTTCATCAATAGGAATTGACCGGTGCGTAATCCCCAAATTGCAGTTATGCAGATTAAAAGCAGCTCCTTTGTGTCGGGTGGGTGGGTGCGTATTGATTTAAGAAGACTCCCTCCCTGATGCACCAGATCATGAAATTCAAAATCTTCCATTCTACTGCAGAATTTTCCATTCCAGTGCAGACCAAACCTAAGATGACTAAATGTGGTAGAAGCAAGGAAATCGAAGTCTGAGATGACACAGTCAGAGGCTTTGAAACTACATCCCTAGGAAAGAGACACTCCCTTTTCATGAGCAGTCTATTATATGTATCTTTCAATTAGCCATCAACTTCAACCTTTTGTTTAAAAGGGAAACAGGAAAATCTGTAGAATGTTTTCAACATTCATAATATATCAGGAGGAGATTGAGTAGTAAATGGAAGTTCAAGATATTTTAAGAACAAAATTGATGCAGGAATTCATAGGAGTCTTGGTTCATTCACTCAAGCCAAGCATCTTGTTATGGCCAAATCAGTGTTACTTCCAGATGAGGTCTCTGAAGTAAAACATTCAAAGCACCTGAGGACTTTCTGCAAAAGGTGCCTCTTGTGACCTCAATTTCCAGTTCCCTCTAAAGACAGGACTAATCTAGGAAATGTTTAAATTCAGGAGCAAAATCAGTTAACTACTGTTTTCTGCCCTATTATTTATTGCTATGTCCATGGAATTTGCTGGAAACATTTTTCTCAGCAAAAAACAGTTTCACTAAATGAAGCCCCCCACAGAGATGGTCCTTCATACATGGAAACTGTTTCAGTGCCAGCTTTGCAAAGCCCAGAAGTTGGTGGTGTCTTCTTTGGAGACTCAGAAAAAACTTTTTCTGAAGTTATTCCGTTGTGCTGTAGATAATTAAATACCTCCAAAAGAAGGATTTATTTTTTTTTACCTCATTTGAGGACACTCACCTAAGAAATTATATTCCCCTGTTTCCTCACTCTGTGTTGATCCAGTTGGATCAACAAGCAAATTAGTTGGTTTTCTTTTCTCACTGCTGCCAGCCTGCCTGGGTTTTTCCCGCCAGTTCAGCAAACAATCCAAGAAGTCAATTATTTGCAGGGCCTCCTGTGAAGTTTTATCTCACCAGAAACAGTGCTCCCATTTTGCTGTCTTACTTGTCCTCATAGTTCTTCCTTTTGGGAACCAGATGATGGTCTCATAAACCTGTAGGGTGCTACTGAAATGGCTTCAGTACAGTGACTATTCAAACAAGTTGGAGCACTAATTGAATTGCCTCTTTTCAGGGATTTTTCCATTCAGAAAGGTAAAAGGGACTGTCTCCTTCTGATATAATCTGCTAATGTCTGCACAATGTGCTCTTAGCCAAATTCAGTGGCCCCTATTTCTGCTCATGTCATTGTTCATCTTGCTGTTCATGTTTATGGGCATGCATGAAAGGATTTTATGAAGTGCTAAACACTGTCTGTATCCACAGATCTCACTCTCCAAAACTAACTGAATAACAAGTTTCTATTCACCAAATAATGCGTAGTGCCCAGCAGTCTGAACCACTTTGTGGCTTCTCCAGGTGCTTCTGAGAACCTCTGCCTGCTCTCCACTGCTTGAGACCCCTCTCTGCAGAAGAAGCCCATGAAGGACCCTAGAAGCCATCAATCCTTGTTGTTTAGGGGTAGAGGAGATTGATTGACAGGGAATGGAATAGAATAGAATAGAATAGAATAGAATAGAATAGAATAGAATAGAATTGAATAAAATAGGAATAGAACTGCTCTGCTTTGCTTGGTTCCAGTGTTTCATTGTAAAAAATTTCTTCCTTCTATCTAGTCTAAATCTCCCTCTTTTAGTTTCAAACCATCACCCCTTGTCCTTTCCCAACAGACCATGCTCAAAAGTCTGTCCCCATCTTTCTTCCAAGCCCCCTTGAAGTCCTGCAAGGCCACAAGAAGGTCTCCCTGGAGCCTTCTCTTCTCCAGGCTGAACAAGCCCAGCTCTCTCAGCCTGGTCTGGAGGGGTTCTCCACCCTCAGATCATTTTAACACCCTTGTAACCTCACTACTCTAATCCCTGCTGGTATTTGTGTTCACATCTCCACTATTAGAGGTGATTTCTGCGATTTTTTTAATTTAAAGGCTTATCATAAAAAGACTGTCAAACCAAATTCATGGTTCTTGCACTTATTCTAAATGTATGTTCTGCAGATATTGACTTTTGTTTACAGCAGAATTCTCTTCATTCTTGCTCAAAAACAATTAGTGCCCATCACGGGCCTCTAATGGTCTGATGATATTATTTTTGTCCTTGATTCATCTACCATTTGTTATTTATTCATTACATCTTTCCAGATGCTAACAGGCAAGCTTTTCAGAACAAAGGCTGTGTCTTCTTGGGCGCTTCCCAAGAATCATAGAATCATTTAGGTTGGAAAAGACCTTTACAATCATCCAGTCGAACTAAGACCAGTGAACCCAGGCAGTCTGCCTCCACCGCTGCACACACTACTGTGGAAGTCACCTCTTTCCCTCTGGGAACTGGGAAGGAACATTGTTTAGAAAGCAGTTGAGGGGAGGCTCCTACCCACAGCACACTGAAGCATAACAAACGAAATCTCATCAGCCACATCTGTCTTCAGGACAGCTCCCAGTAGTGGGAGGAGGATTCACACGGTACCAGCCTTCTTCATCTGGGTAGTGGAGGAAAATCAGCAAATTCAGATGTCTTAGACAAAGCAATTCCTTGCCTGTGTCCCCCTCCAGCCCTGCCTGGCACCTCTGCCCTGCAGACAAGGGCAGAATTAATTTTCCATTCTCCATTCACAGCAAATAAAGAATACAATGTTCGCTCTGCATCATTTTCATCTTTCATCTTAATTATCACTGCGAAGACTACAGAAATCATTATCTTTATGATGATGAACGTCCAATTAGCATTTCCCATATAAATTTCAGATCATGAAGGAGGCTGTAATGGATAATGCAAATTCCTAATGGTCTTTTTTTTTTTTTTCCTAGCTGAAAAATTGTGGTGCTTAACAAAATGAAATTTAATCTGAGCCATTTTGAAACAAGTCAAGAACTTTAATTACTTGACAGAGAGTGGAGGGGGAATCAAAGACTGAAACTAAATCTTAAAAATGGGCATATTTTAAAAGACCTTGCTTTTCCAACCCATTGCTCAAGCTTTCTCCTCCAGATAACTAAACACTTGCCTGGTTGTGTTCAATAACTTTTAAACTATTGTGAAAGCTGGTAGAAGCAGTTTCTTTCATTAGCTACTCTATTTAGTAAATAGAAAAATTATTGCAAGTGAACATTCTGTTGTTTTTAATACAGCATTTTAATTGATTCCCATCCACAGTACTTCCATGTAGAGGGAAACTGCCAATAATTACATCATCACCGTTGCAAGTTACCAAGAGACACAGCACCTCCCCAGTGCTGGTCAAGGTGCAGAGATAGACCACTTGGAATCATTCCCCCTGGATACTTTCAGGAAAATTAATTCAACAGACAATTTTAGAAACATCTCAAGTATTATTTGCACATAGAAGCTGCAATTACAAATGAGTCACAGGGTCTGTATAACCTAGTTTGTCATCTCTGATTAAAAATGGTAAAGAATAAAGCCAGGAAAAAAACAGAGCTTTGCCTATGTCTTTCTATCTAAGCATGTAGATACTGTAGTAACACAAAACAAAACTACCTGGTCCAAAATGAAGTAGGGCTCAGCTGTCTAGTCCCTGTTGCCTTTTTCTTCCCTTTCCCTCTTTTTCCCAGAAAAATTGTACCCCTTCTTCTAGCCCATGGGACCTTCAGGTAATTCCTCACCCTTGGCATGAGTGGACTCACACGCACTCTTCTTCTCTCCCCCTTCCTCTTCTCCCCCCACTTTCCCATCCTTACCAAATAGGATCCAGGATTTGTTTCTCAGGTTCAATATCTTGTCGATGAGGTGACACAAGTAGAGGTGCCGCACTGGGTCTGTGAATTGCAATGAAGAAATTTGGCAGCCTTGGGATGGTCTCCTTCAGAAAATGCCACCACTTCACAGGGGACCCAGGGCAAAATGTGTCCCTAGGAAGTAATATCTTACAGCATAAACTTCAAGTTTGTAGCAAAATGTTAATTACCAAGCAAATCAACTCTCTGGGAAAGTATTCTCTCCTGAGAAGAAGCCATGTGGTTATACGTAGTGTGGCTTTCTTTGGTCTCTTCAACCTTTAATCCTCTCAGGACATCAAAGACACCTCCAGCTTTGACACTGAATTCATGGGCATGAAGCAGTTGCAGACATTTTAACTTGGCTTTGATACTGGTACAGGATGGTTGTCCCAAATCATCTTGTTGCCTGTAACAATTTTTACTGTAGGTTTGTCATTTATAATTCTTTTTAGAGAAGGATCCTAGGTGTTTGACTGTTGTTATTGTTTATAGCATGATATAGATCTGAGTTTAATTTTAGCTTATGTAGTAGATGCATGACATTGAATTACAGGGACCTAATAAGCCCTGGCCACTGTAACTTCAGACCATGTGTTCATTATTCATCTAAATGTCTGATCCATTCCTGCATCCGCCCTTATGCTCCATCTCAATCATGTCTATTTATTCATTTTTAAGATGAATTATTATTCATAATAAGATGAATTATTATTCATCTTTAAAAGCATTTCTTCCCATCTATTTGCATAATAATTTTGACTAGTTTCCATTTGTTTTTATTCAAGAGAAAAAAGCAGGGAGGATTATCTGGCTGACTACCACCTGCTTTCATTATTTTATGTGTTTCTTTTCTTTCCTGTAGATGTTGAATAGACCCCATGTCTCCTTAGTGAGAGTGAGGGCATTTTTTGGTTGGTTAATATTTTTTGGATGCCCTTTTTCCTCACCCTTTATATATGCATTTGGATGTTGAGAACTAGAGCCCATCTCCTGGGTGATTCTGAAATACCTCACTCTAGGGTCATGTCTCCACTACTCCATAATTATATGGCACAACTACAACTTTCCTTCAACTTCATTTACTCCTCACAGGAAGGAGGTGGGTGATTTGGGTGCACAGTGATAGGTCTACAGAAGCCTGAACTGCACTTAGACCAGAACCATAGATAGGATACACATAACTGAGGGCTACAGAAACTAATTAACTGATTCCACATCTTTACAAGTCAGCCATAGGGAAGGCAAGTTAAAAGAGTGAGGTTCTCTATATTATTTCATTTCTTTTTAGACTGCTTTCCAAGGGCACTGTGCAACTTTGCTTGATGCTTTTTTTCCTGCTGTTCTATTTCAGTGAAGTTTATAGAGAATTAGAATTAGCAAATATTTAAGATCTATGAAGTTTCAGGAAAATAATTAGTGAGGTATCTTAAAGAAGCCCTGTTAGCACCACTTGAGATGAGAAAACTGTAATCCTCATTGAACACCAGGGAATCCACATAGGAAAGATGGTATAAATGCCTTAAACACAGGCCACACAAGAAAAACCTTGGCCAAGTAGTGGAACCCCTGATGTCAACTTGAAAGCTCATTCTGATTGAAACTTGGTTCACATTTTTTATGTTCATTACGTTGTCACTTCATGTCTCTGCACATTCTCCGGTGTTAAATATAGGTTATAATCTTATTTTGTCTTTAGTCACCAAAATTGATTAGCTTTCTGAATAAGGTCCCTGTGGAGAGGTTTTATTAACATAGGCCAGAACTACATGCACAGATGGGTACAACAGAAAGGACATGTTTGAGGGCTACAAACAGGAAAGAGTACGTAACATCAGTTCAAGGTCTGCTTATCAAAGAATGAAGGAAGAGGGCTTTATAGCTCTATAATTCTAAATGATGCTCTCTTAAAAGCCCATCAGAATATATGTGAAGTTGGGACAGTTTTACTGCCCTGATAGATAAATAACCACACAGGCAAAGCTCCCGATGGAAAGTGCAGAAGCAAATTGATGGATGGGCATCTGCAGCACAGCAGCTGATTTTTTCAAGCTAAGCTCATTAAGAAACCTTAATAGTGACTGGCAAGTTCCTTCAAACAGAAAGGCAAGTAGGTGAGCGGGAGTCTGCTTAAGGAGCTGCCATGTGGTTGATTAGGAGTGAAAGCCATGTCTAATTTATTTTCTACTAAATCTGCTTGTTGAGTAAACAAACTTCCCTCTTGCACACAGCAAAAATTGACGTGCTCCAATGAAGCCAGGTGTTACCTGGAACCTACCACAATCTCAGCCTGAGCAGCCCTGGCCACCACCCAGGTGAGGGACAGTTTCAAAAAAACCCTTCTGCACTGTGTGGACTAATGCTTAGAGCTAAAAATCCTTGGTTACTTCTCTGTCACCCACTCTCCTTGCTTGACATTTTGCTGCTCAAGTTGGTCCCACTGTGAAAAACACCCCTACTGATAAAGACGTGCCTGTATTTTGATGGGAAATTACAAGATTTAACCCCTCAGAGCCCATTTCTATGCAACTGCAGCTCATGGAAATATATTCTTGACTTTCATGGATGCAGGAACAGAACATTAAGGTTTTTAAAGTCCTTTCATCCAAAATATGTAGGCATCAAGCAGACCACAGCAAAAGCTCTTTTGCTAAGCGTGTGGGTTCAGCACCATACTCAGCATTCAGATGCTTGAAGGAATCTTTTCAATGGCCTTATAAGTCATTTGTTCTTATAAGCCATATTTTAATCATGGAAAATTGTTGGCCTACTGCAAACATGTTGCTGCTTTATTCCCATCAGAATAATAGAGTCCTTATAGAACAGTCCAAGTCCGATAACTTGGGTTTATTTCAGTTTTCTCTCTCATGGAACACCGATAAGATTTACACATTTTGGAAGCCCTGCATTTATAGGAATACAACACGGTGACTGTTTAACAACACTTTGCAATAACCTCTAACAGAAAATGGTGTCTTGCTGTGTCAGTGGAGGAGGGCACACACATTAGCAGGTGGTAATTAGATCATCTCCCAGTAATTTCATAATTAAGATACAGTGCTTGATGAAAGGGACTCGCACTAGAGTCTGGAGGAAGGATTGCTGTCCTGTGAGAAGCCCCATGAGCTCTTTAATGAATGCAAGCAGTCTGGTCTTTGGTTTGATACTTCATCTGTGCGCTCATACCTCATGCAGACCCCTCACTCTTCACTCCCCCACATACATCTCACATCTCTGAGGCACAGGATCAGCCTGGCTTTCTGAAATTCTTGCCAGATGTCATTTTATTTTGTCACTCAAGAACATGAACAATCTGGTGTAAGCCAGGCAGACTTCTTTTTTTTCTTTCTGTCTAGAAAAAATCATGTATTGCAGAAATATCCCCATTTCACAATTATATAAATGAAAACCTATTTTATTTAACGTGAAAAAAAATCTTATTTTCTAAAACAGCTTCTTATAATACTATCTATAAAGAAATCTGTTGCTGTAACTTAGCCATCATGAGGCAGGTGGTGGAATCTTCGAGCAGAATATTTTGCTTTCTAGGAAATCCCGTTTTCTAAACCTCCAATTTTCTACAAGAAACACAAGACAAATTTTCAGGCATAAAATTTTAAGTAAAACATTTAGTGCGTGTCAGCTGAATCTGAATTTTATATCCTTGTGTTCATGTTGTTTAAGAATAAGGATGATTTGGGAAGGATTCTTACTTCAGAGCTGGAAATATAGATGACCACATTTCAGGAACTGTGTGAGTGTTTTGAGTAGAGTTCTCCAGTTGTTCCTGGTAAACTGAAGCAGGATGCTGAAGAATTAATAGAATTCCAGACACGTGAGAGAAATGGAAAGGCACGATGGCATTCTAAATTCTAATTGCAGCTCAAGCTAACCATTCATTAATAACTGTAATTTGTTCTCATAATAACTCAGTGCCCAGTTGCTAAAGATCATGAGGCAACCTGGGTCTTATATTCCCCTCTGAAATAGGAAGCTCAAAATGTCATGAAATAGTAAATAGATTGTATCTCCTATCACAGCCATGGAAATCAGTCAAGTCAAGTGGCTGGAACCTGATATTTCAATATTAAGCGAACGCTAATAAGGCTACAGACAAGTCATCAAGATGATTAAGAGGCTGACAGGCGTTACTTGAGAATGAAATACCACCAGCAACACTCAGCCAGTGATCCATTGCTTCCTGCTGCGGATCGGCAGCTCCCACAGTGAATTCAGGAGTCACTTGGTTCCTTTGCCCATTAGACCTTTTGCCCATTAGACCTGCCTTTGCCTCCATAAAAAAATTCTAATAACAGAGCTCAGCATCACTGGTAAACTGGTCAACTCTTAAGTGCTTGGTGGGTTGTGTTTAAGACTTGTCCAGAGCTGTAAAATCACTTCCTAGAAAAAATGATAATTACAATAATATTGACAATAGCCATAATAATATCCACTTTTATATAGTTTTAATCTGGAAAAATCGGGGTATTTTACAGCCAGAAAAAAAAAAAAAGTTTGGTAGCTGTTATTTTGTGGTTTGTAATAACCATCCAATGAACCCACTGAGACAGACTTTCTTCTTAAAGAAAACAAAACTCAATTCAAGATGCAAATATTTATTCCATAAATAATATAAATAAATATAAATAGATAATAACACTGCTGTGGCACAGGGAGAGATCAGAAAATGGGAAACATGGCAAACTTAAAACCCAGTTGACCAAGGAGAATTTTCATGCAGAATATGACCGTTAAGTGAGGCTGGTTAAGCACCACCTCAGTTTACTCTTTATTCAATCTGGTTTGCGCAGTTGATTTTTCTGCTGAAGAGAAGAACCAATGACGTGAAATCACAGCAAGGAAGAACGGGTTTGTGGTTTTGCCAAATCCAGGAATTTCAAGGTAGCTCACAAGGAAGTTTGATTTCACTACAAGGCTGAAGTAATAAAAATTCTGGAAGCCAAACTGCTCTTACACCTTACAGCTCGAAATGTAGGAAAACCCTTATTTTGCTGGTCTACATCAGCTCTGTTTCTTGGCTTTCACATCTCTTCAAAACCCACCAAAACTTCATGGAACTTAATCCAGACCTTAGAAGTACATCCAAATTGAATATTCTTCCTCTCTTTCTTCCATCTTCTTTTCTGTCTCCACTAACTGCCATGTAAAATACTTAATTCAACCATAATCCTAATTAATAAACAAATAGTGAACTTTCAGATATATATATTCCGCACAAAGCTCTGATATAAATGGAAACTCTTCAAACAGTTGCTAAGGGAAATCCCATGGGCAAAGCTGCTTGAAGGTAAAAGGGCCCAAGATAGCTGGGTAGCATTCAGGGACTGCTTCCACGAAGCTCAAGATCGGAGCATCCCGACACGTAGGAAGTCAAGGAAGGGAGCCAGGAGACCTGCTTGGTTAAACAGGGAACTGCTGGATAAGCTTAGGTGGAAGAGGAAGGTTTATAGATCTTGGAAGGAGGGGCTGGCGACTTGGGAAGAGTATAAGGCTATTGTCAGGGGGTGTAGGCAGGCAACTAGGAAAGCTAAGGCCTCCTTAGAATTAAACCTGGCGAGAGGGGTCAAGGACAGCAGAAAGCGCTTTTTCAAATACATAGCAGATAAAACTAACACCAGAGGCAATGTAGGCCCACTGATAAACAGGGAGGGTGCCCTGGTGACAGAAGATACAGAGAAGGCAGAGTTACTGAATACCTTCTTTGTCTCTGTCTACTCA
>VYZX01019901.1:0-133212 GCA_013401335.1 Brachypteracias leptosomus | reverse complement strand
GATGACCATGAGCCAGCACTGTGCCCTTGTGGCAAAGATGATGAAGGGAGTGGAGCATCTCCCTTATGAAGAAAGGCTGAGGGAGCTGGGTCTCTTTAGCTTGCAGAAGAGGAGACTAAGGGGAGACCTCATTAATGTTTATAAATATATAAAGGGGGAGTGTCACGAAGATGGAGCCAGGCTCTTCTCGGTGACAAACAATGATAAGACAAGGGGTAACGGGTACAAACTGGAACACAGGAGGTTTCACTTAAATATGAGAAGAAACTTCTTCTCAGTGAGGGTAACAGGACACTGGAACAGGCTGCCCAGGGAGGTTGTGGAGTCTCCTTCTCTGGAGACATTCAAAACCCGCCTGGACTCCTTCCTGTGTAACCTCATCTAGGTGTTCCTGCTCTGGCAGGGGGATTGGACTAGATGATCTTTTGAGGTCCCTTCCAATCCCCTGACATTCTGTGATTCTGTGATTCTGTGAACTGGAATTTCTACCCCAGCAAGCCTCACGTTACCACTGGGTAAATAGTTCTCGCATGCTTAAAATCTGGTGGAGGTTGTAAATTCTTGGCTGCTCACATTAATATGAGCACTTCTCAAGGATTCTAAGAGGATCTTGAGTATGTGCCATCCTGGATGGTATCCAGAAGGTATAACCTTTGCAGGAAATGTATCATGACCTGGAAAGAAAAACTTGCACTGTGTAGGGTTAGCAGGGAGTTCTCAAAGCTGTTTTCCCCAGGTGAGCACTGAGAAGTGCAAGTTTCTCCTTGTCTCGTTGGTGTCAGCTCCAGCGCTGCCAAGTCAGAGAGCTTCAGCGTGTGATTGCCATGGAAACCCACAACTTATCTCTCCTAACATATTACACTGCTTGCAACGTCCTTGTTTAAGACAGGTGATAAGAGAAATGGCTCCAGATTGGTCCCAATTTGAAATCACATTCTGATTCTGGTTTTCTGGACACCCACCCAGAATGCAGGTTCTGTTTCTGAGCCATATCCTCACTACAGCTTTAATTGAACACTGACATCTTATCTGCGCATCTTTCAGGATGCTTCAAGAGGGGAATAAGTTATTGCTTGTGGATTCTGTCTAATTTGTTATCATTTGTTACATCCAAATCTATTCCTGGCTTATTTGTCACCACCTTTAGTTACTGTCCATAGGCCCTAATGTTTTGCTGCCCTGGAGGGATCAGCTGGAATATGGATGTGCTGCTACACTGTAATTTCTGTTAGATAACATGCACATGCTTGTGCTAGACAAATAAGCAATTTGCCATGCTTCAGCCTGCTGAAACTTTATTGGGCACAGTATGGAAACTCAATTAATACTGGGAATTACATTGCCTAATGTCACCCAAGTTGCATCTAACTATTTTTTCTGATATTTTTGCTCAATCCCAGGATTGAAGAGAGTGGAGCCAGTGCCCTTCCCTTTCCAGCAGGAATATGTACTAAAAAAGACCACAAAACCCAAACAGAACCTTCCCCTCCTTCAGAGCTTGGCTGACCTGATCACCTTAATACAATTCTTAATACAATCACCTTAAAACAAAGTTAAAGTGCAAGGAATGAGCAGCTCTTTAGCCTCCTTAAAGCACACCATGAATTTCACCTCAGAGAATATCACTGTGCTGTAGTCAGAGAATCCTGGAGTCATTTCAGTTGGAAAAGAGCCTTAAAAAAATCGTAGAACACATATTCCAGAAAATGACACTGTGAACAACTAGCAGAATTTTAATTTTTTTATCATTGATGGAACATAGTGTTTGGGGTGGGTGGTTAGAGAAACTAACAGTAACTTTTTTAGACGCTCTAACAAAAATTCTGTGATACTGATTAAACCCAGTTTAAGACTTGGTCCCATGGGGTCTGCAGTGCTTCGAGGGAACAAGAGCTTTGCTTAAATATACTGTAGCTTATATGTTTGTCATATATGTAAGGTTTGAGCTACCTGCAACATGGAGAATTTGTCTTTTGCACTGGTATAAAGCTCTCCTTGATGGTTCCCCTACCAGCTTGTTGGTGGTTCAGCTTTATGCTGCTCATTCTTTACCAGGAGCTTATTGATTTCAGCAGCAGCTGAAAGATCAAGGTTCTTCTCAGGCCCTTTAATTGAAAGCTGATGCCTGTTAATAAAACCCCATGGGAAATGGAAAAGCACCCTGATGTGTAAATCTATGCATTTATTTGGAGATTCTTGATACTTTAGGTAGACTTCTGTGTCTATTTAGAGCTCTCAAATGTCACCAAGTAACTCCTCTTTATGGTAATCGATTGCTGCGTGTACAGCTGGTAGCAGTTTTGGTCCTGAGATTCTTCCCAGCACGATTGAGGATTTTCCAACAGGGTTAGGAAACAGCCTCAAGTTGCACCAGAGGAGGTTTAGGTTGGACATGAGGAAAATTTCTTCCCTGCAGGGGTTGTGAAGGGCTGTCCCAGGCTGCCCAGGGCAGTGGTGGAGTCCCCATCCCTGGAAGGCTTTCAAAGCCATGTAGATGGAGTGTTGAGGGACATGGTTTAGTGGTGCCCTGGCAGTGATGGATTAATGATTGGACTTGATGATCTTAAAGATCTCTTCCAACCAAAATGATTCCATGAAACGCAGAATGAAACCAGCCCTGTTGGGCCTGTCCTCTTTCTGAGCCCTTGAGTATTGAGAAGTTACTTAGGTATCTCTAAAAGCTCAAGCATTATTTATTTCCAACATAAAATAACATGATTGTAGGAAGTGGGTTTCTGCTGAATCCTTGTCTCATGCTTTACGATACACCCCTGAGTCCTTTTCATGTGATTTAGAATTGTATCCACAATTTATATGAAAGTGCATACATGTTAAATACATCCATGTACCTTCACAGAGCTGTGGTGTGAACTTCAGCAAAAATGGGGTTCCTTACTCTTGATGATTCTGAAAGTGAACAGAAGATTTCACCCACACCCATCAGTTTTTAGTGCTTCCTTATTTTGATTGGCAGGAAAGATTGCAAAAATCTAGTGTTACATGTGCAGGGCTACCAAGAATCAGCTAGACAGGCAAATAAACCCCAAAACTCAGCTGCCATTTCAGCTGCTACTATGGTCATCCAGACAGATGGAGTGTGGGTCCATCCATCTGTGACAGCCTGGTGCTGGGCTGGGCATCCTCCAGCCTGTCCCACCTCCATCCTTCATGTCAGGACTCTGCTCACCCCCTTCCCACTGGTGGGAGAGGAAGGAGACAGTGGTGGGAGGGTGAGGTAGCAGTGGCTCAGAGAAGCTTGAGGACAGGTTGAAGAGCCCAGGAGAGGTACCTCCAAGGGTTCAGGCCACAAGGCTATGTGCCAAAGTGACGTGGACTCTAATTTCCTAATGTAACAGCTTTGGCTGCTATTTCACTTCTAAGAACTGCTGCTTGTTCTTCTCCTTACCCCAGCATCCCATTGACCATCCAGTTACCCTGAGACACTTGCTGGAGTGACTGCACTATAAACAGATCAGTAAAACCCACCTGTAAAATAATCCCCTAGGACAACATCATAAAGCTCTTTATGATGGACCTCCTGGAAGGCTCCTAAAAGCCTGCATGTAGTGATTCCAGCCAAGGCACCTCTGTTCAGGGCCCTCTACCTGGAAAGCAGGATCAGGAGGAACTAATCAAGCAGCAAGAACTCCTTCTAAGATTTCTAAACAAGGCTAGACGTGGTAATTTCGCCATGAAATTGGTCCAGGAAAATAGTCCCTTGGTTGCCTTCACAGCTTATCCTATAGAGAATAAGCTTAGTGCAATTGAAAGGACTGTTTTGGAGCGATGCTGAGCCTCAGAATGGGGATTTGTTTTGCAATTTTTCAAGTTATATTTGAGCTACATGTTCAAATTGTATCTTTTTTGGTCATCTCATAACAAAAAAGCAATCTTACAGAACAGTTTGACATAGGAACAATGACTGATGTGTCGTGCTCATGCCACAAAATGTACACACCCAAGTTTGAAACATAGACAACTTCCTTAGCACTGCTTTTCTTTCTCAGTCCTGCAGCCTTCTTTTTTATTTTTTAGGTAGTATTTGTCTCTTTACCCATTTTCCCAGCTCAAGCTTTTCTGATGACATAAAATGTAGTTAATAAAGTGACAGTGAGAAGCTAATGAGTAACCTGCCCAAGGCATTTAGCAATAATTTGTTTGTTCTGTAACCCAAGAACCATTTTCGCTTCAGGGTACAATAAAACAGAAGTGCTAATTCAATAGTGTTAAAGGAAGAGTAATTATAACAGGGACACATCCTCTTCCAAACGTAGTCACTTGTGACCTCTTGTGAAGCTACCGGAGAAGAGCCAGGGCCTCTCCTGTGCTGAATTATTCATGGACTGATCTGCTTCAAGGAGCTGGTAGATGCATTGTTCCTACAGTTTGACTCTGGCTGCGTTCTTCTCGTCGCAATTTAAGGAGTATTCAAGTCATGAACATTCAGATAGGGAAACACAGATTCATGTTCTATGTCATGTTTATCTGATTTTCAGACAAGTCAGAGCATTTCCCTATAAATGAGACAGAACGTGTGAGAAAACGATGAGAGGGAAGGTCTCATGAGCAAGTGTATCTGTGGGTTATGATTATGGTCTGTGCTAAGAAGAATGATAGGGTCATTAAGGTTGGAAAGGACCTCCAGGATCATCAAGTCCAGCCTTTGTCCAACATCTCCCTGACCCCTAGACCATGGAACGGGAAACAACCTGTTCAACTACAAGAGGAGCCCAAAAGCTGCCCTAACTCCATCACCTACAAGTATGTTACAGTCCCCTCATGAGCCATTTACTGTCATCATTACAGGAATCCAAGGACTGATTCTATAGATTCTATGATTGTACGAACCAAACAAATGTCTTCCAGAATTGCATTTCTGCATTAAAAAACCCCAAAACATACATTGCCAACATTCAAGTAGAAAGCCTCTGAGTTGTGGCAGCAGCAAAACAGGATTCCTTCACGTGCCATCACTTCCAGAAGTAGATTGCTTCTGTCTTGGCACCCAGATCAGGCAGACCACGAAGAGGAAATTCAGTCTTTGTACATTAAAAGCTGAACCTGTTAAGCAAGGTACAATTTTGCTTCATTCCAAGAGATGTGAGTGCCCATAAAAATGATTTCAGATGGGAACAAACAGCCATAATACAATAACACATTTAATTACTGTTAGCCTTGAGTGAGTCTAAACAGCAGTAATGAGGAGGAAGGCTCTGTTGTACTGCACTGTGCTTAAGCCACCCAGCTCCTAAAATTCTGTGATTCAGTGACTTAATTATGCAACTTTATTCCCTGTAAAAGTTGAAGCATAAGAAAGCAAGCAAGAAAAAAATCTTTATTCCCTTATGTGTCATAAACTCCTGTTGTCCTGGTTTTGGCCGGGACAGGGTTAATTTTCTTCCTAGCAGCTGGTGCAGGGCTGTGCTTGGGATTTAGTGTGAGGATAATGTTGATAACACGCTGATGTTTTAGTCATTGCTAAGTAGCGCTGATCCCAAGTTCAGGATTTTTCAGTCTCCCAGTGACCAGGTGACAAGAAGCTGGTAGGGACCATGACCAGGAGAGCTGAGCTGAACTAGCCAAAGGGATATTCCCTACCACAGAACGTCATGCCCAGTATATAAACTCAGGGGAGACAGATATCAGTGGGGTAAGACATTGTTTGAATTGGGCTGGTATGATCTAAAAGATCCTGCATCTTTAAAAGAGAGCTAAATTCTTTAGCAGTTGTAATAATACAAATGCAACTGAGTGTTAACCCATGTTCCAAATATAAGCATTTGTATGCATTAGACTTCAGAAAGAAACTCAAACCCAAGAGATTTCTACAAGGTGTTGATGTGACCAGATGTGCACCAATGCCGCAAGTCAATACACGCCAGTTTTCCCCATCTCTGACAGGCCTGACCTGCACTTGACTGAGAGAGCATTAAAACTCTTTCTCATTGATCTGCTTGTTTAGTTCTGAATTTGTCCTATTAACAGATTCTCTGTCAGCCTCATAATGGAACAAGGCGCCGACTAAGAGGACCAACAGAGGGTTTATGAATTTGTCAGGGCAAGGGGAAGAGTGGTATTGCATTAAAGAGCTCCTGTGAGAGAGGACAGTGCTTCTCTATGCACATAACTCATGAACATGTTCTGGGGAGCAACAGGACAAGGGGTGATATTTTTAACTAAAAGAGGGAGATTTAGACTAGAGAGAAGGAAGACATTTTTGAGGCTAAGGGTGGTGAGACCCTGGCCCAGGTTGCCAGAGACATGGTCAATGCCCCATCCCTGGAACCATTGCAGGTGAGATTAGTCAGGGCTCTGAGCAACCTGCTCTAGTTGCTGATGTCCCTGCTCCCTGCAGGTGGGTTGGACTAGGTGACCCTTAAAGGTCCCTTCCAACCCAAACCAGTCTAGGATGATGATCAATAAGGAGCTGCAGCACGGAATATGGCATGTAATAGAAATCTCATTGTTCATCTGGGTTTGTGCACCTTGAGTGACAAAATGCTGTCTCCATTCTGAGACATTCATGTCAGGGTAACAAACCAGTGTTAAGTCTTTGTATCTCAATATCACACTATTACAAATAAACACATCATAAATGTGAGTACTAGCACATTGCATGAGGGAGACTTACACAGCTGAGGCTCTGTCATTATCACAAAGGTGGAGCCAGGGAAATATGAGAGTCAGAACAGAAACCCAAAAGAGTTTTGGTTGGAAGAGGCCTTTAAGATCATCAAATCCAACCATTAACCCAGCACTGCCAGGGCACCACTAAACCATGTCCCTCAGCACCACATCTCCATGGCTTTGAAACCCCTCCAGGGATGGGGACTCCACCACTGTCCTGGACAGCCTGAGACTGCCCTTCACAACCCTTGCAGAGAAGAAATTTTTCCTCATGTCCAACCTAAACCTCCTCTGGTGCAACTTGAGACTGGTTCCTCTTGTCCTGTTGCTTGTTCCTTGTAAGAAGAGCCCAACCCCACCTGGCTCCAACCTCCTTTTGGGGAGTTGTTGAGAGTGGGAAGGTCTCCCCTGAGCCTCCTTTTCTCCATACTCAACAACCCCAGGTTTGCCTTTATTATGAAAATTGCCCTTATTATGAAAGTCCTAGTGAAGATTCTTCAGGAAAATATCTATATATGAGGATGCAAATTAATTGTTCTTGTTTGTAGGAATAGACCCATGAGATCCACCTTGCAATCCGAAGGATTCTCTGATTCAAAATCTTCTGTAGGCTTATTTGATCTGTGTATGAATCTGTGTCCCTTTCATCTTCCTGCGATGAGTGCTCTGCAGCTGGAAGCTTATCTCTCTATCTGTTTCAGGATTAACTTTATGGCCAGGAAGGCATGTTCATGCTGGACCACACCCATGTCCCCTCATGGCAGGCAGGTAGGCTCTGCACCAGGGACCAGCTCAGGGCCATGCTGCAGAGACCATCACCATGTAGGTGACATCTTCCTGTGCCATCAAGGCTCATACTCCCTGCACCCCTCAAGGGTGCTCACTCTCTCCTGGTACAGGTATCTCCTGTGGGTCCCTCCAAAGCATCTCTCCATGGCTGTGCTGTCACCACATGCAGATGCTCACCTACGTGAGGACACGGGAGCTGCTCTGATCATGCTTTCAGCCTCACTTCTGTGAAGATTGGAACAGCTGAGTTTTGTTCGCTTTGTTAGGAGCTTATATTTTTCCAAATATAGGAAATTTTGCATGAATGAAAAATTGTGAAGAGCTGCAGATGCATAAAAATTTATTGTTCTGGACAACTCACAGAAAATAGAAACCGTATGAAATAACTCAGGCGACCAGTCAGGCAATGGAAATTTTGAGCCCTCTGTGGTGATTACTGTAAGGAAGACTTGTTGTGAACAGCCTAAGCAGCTCCCAAGCTGATTTCTGTCCATTAAGACAACTCTTCCTCAAAAAGAACAGCTGAAAAAAAACAAAAGCCAATCAGTGAATAAAAATCATCTGGCTATCTGCAATTAGGAAGAAAAAAAAAAAGAAGAGCTGAAGAAAGAACAAAACTAGCATCTCACTTCCTTCCTAAGCAGGCTGATCTTCCCCGAGTTCCACATTCTGCCAGACGAAGGCTGTTCCAAACGTAGCTCATGGACTTCATTCTTTGAGCCTTGACTCGCTGGTCAGGGCTGCAGCTAAGCAGAAAGCATTTCTGCAATACCTGCAAATAAACACGCTTTATCATCATCATCATTAGTATCGTGATCGTTATTATTACCACTGTTAGCAGCACCATCATTATTATTAAATTGCTATTTCTTTCTATCACCAAAGCCTTTAGGAGCTACAGCCATGGATCAGGACTACGCTGCACTACCTCTATCCAGTCAAAGTCCATAGTGATATTTTCTTTTGTTCATGGTCCTGTTTACACCAGTGCCCAGCTCTGCAGGAGTGGGATGTCAGTAGTCATCAGCATTCCACATGTGGTTCCTTGGAGAAACAATATTTTTGTATTTGGCCTAAAAGTCAAGGGGACTCTAAATATTGGTGAATGGGTCTGGAATGATTTTCACATGGAGATCTCACTGTAAATCCTTCACGGTGATGAACAGACCAGTATTTTAAAATGTCCACACTAACAGCCACCCTTAATAAATTACAGAACAGCTGAACTACCCAGAGCTGCCACAGCCAACCCACACACTTGCATTAGAATGTGTTTTATTGCCAGATAAATGCTTATGTGCTTGTACTTAGGACCAGACTGCTCAGCCAGGTCCTGAAAAGCTCAAGAAATTTTCCCAGATTCTACTGTGCAATTCTGCTGCTCCTGTGAGGCTGCATATTGACAGCACAGACAAAGATCTGTGGCCAAAGAAACTGAAGAGTATCAATCGGTAGGGGTAGAACATTGTTCTCATCCTGAATCCTGTGATAAGGCGGAATAGTAATTATAAGGGTGCAGTCAGGAACACACTCAGCCTGTTCTTGTTCTTCAGAGCAGGAGAAGTACCTGCTGCACAGATACTTTCACCTGGTATGAGGTTCTGCAGCTGTTAAATGATATGTACAAATTAGGTGACTGCTCAAGACAGAGATGGTGTCCTGTCATAATTACTACCAGAATTTGATCAGGCAGTTTAAGTTTTTTGCAAAAGTTTAGCTATTCTCTTTCCAGTGTCTTCAAGAGGAGCTTTTGACTGTTGCCTTATTAGCAGAGTAACCTATCAAACCCCTTCTGCTGACTTTGACTTTACTACATTTGAAATAGGTCCTAGATGGACATTAAACATGGATTTAAGTCTTTCTACTAATGTAGATTTCTTTAACACAATTAAACAGCTGGTCAGACAAAAAGGCATCAAATGGAGTATTTCTGGAACCATACAAGCTTCTCTTGTAGGAGAACCTGGTTTCTGTCTAGGTCTCGGTTCAGGGAGCTCAATGACTCTCTAGCCAGGTGAATCAGGGAGCTCGGGGTACCCCAATGGGAGCTAACAGACACCTCTAGTACCTGTGAGATTTTATAATGTATTTACCCAGTTAATATCTATTTTTTATATTTTATATTGCTTTGGATGTAGCATCTTTTTCTAGTAACTTGGTAATCGAGCATTTTACCAGTATAATATCTTCTGATTCCACACACATGTATGTTATGTGTCTGTGAAAATCACATGGATAAGATTGTGCTGCCTCTAGAAATCCCAGATAGCCCCCCCGAGCATCTTTAGTTAACTAAGGACATTTCAACATCCGGATAGCAGCACAGATACCAAACCAGGTAGAGAGAACTAGAACACTCTTCCTAAAACTTATCCCACATCACATATTTTTAGATTTAAATTCAGATTTTGCTGTCATTATGTAAACGCTGTGATGAATATTCATTGATATGCAAAGCAAGACAGATTTTGGGGGAGAGTTCCCTGTTTCTGCGCTTCTAACAGGAATATGTCTCTTTTTGCTGATTTTGCAAACTGAAACTATTTGTGGCATTTTATTCTTGGGAATCATGCAGGACTAAAAAGTTTGTGGGGACACACATAGATCACCAATAATACTCTTAACAGCAGAGTTTTTCTGGTTAGTGGCAGGGAGGCAAGCACTTACCAGATCTAAGACTTAGTTTTAAATTAAAGCATTTTTTATATTTGTCAGATGAGCAGATTTAATTTGGAAATACAAAAAGGCAATAAATACAGAACTCCAGGACATTTTGTGACTTTTTTTCATAAATGTATGCTGAAAGGGAGGATTTTCTAAGCACCTGATGTTATCATAATATTTCTTATTTTAATGGCTTATAGACAAATGGCAAATGTTTTAATGTGTAGAGAAGTATGAGTCAGGAGCATCCCTAGCAACTTTTTCTTTATTTGATTTAAGCAGAGTTCAGGTTGTCACTTGTAGGTCCAGAGTTGCAATTCCCCAACCAAAAAGAGCCAGAAATATCAGATGTTACCCTGTGAAGGCACAGGTCATTGGTTTTCACCCAAGGCACTCGAAAGTAAAATTTTTCCGTTGTTTTATGGAGTATGAAGTAATTCTTCATTTTATGAAGTTTTATGGAGTATGGAGTAATTCTGCAATGAGGCCAGAAGTCTTTGCAATAGGGTCCCCAAAACATGGGTGATTGTGTTAGGAACATAATTATGCTTTAAAGGTTATAAAGTAATTACATCTCTAATTTTGTTTGAACGTAGATTAATTCACTCTGCTGAGATCCATGAGAAGAGAGGGAGATCCCTGGAGTTCTTTAAGAACTGCTGGAAGAATTTTAATTGCAAAAGATTGTGTGGAGATGTTTATTCCTACAGAATAAATAAAGTAATGAAAAGTTGCTAGAGATTTTCATGCTCTTTTAGAAGGATATCAAATGTTTGCCCCAAGAGAGTCGCTTTGGTGGATATAAATGCAAAAAAGGTACAAGTTTGTCTAAGCAGGTTGTACTGGGTGCATGGAAAGCCAAAAATACCAGTCTCAAATATCCTAATAAACAAGAAAATAGGAAAGAATCTGTTTTCATGAGCAGTGCAACCCAAGGATGGGACTGCTTGAGAAGTTAAAATGATAACCCAGATTAGGCAGTCCCATCTTTAAATTGACTATAATCCATACCTACCTGTTATTTCAGTATTTCAGTAAATTAGAAAAAAAATTCATCATAGGTGTATTGACATTTGACCATGAAAAGTAAGAAGAAAGTAAAAAAATAAGCAAGTTATTTTTTTAAAACACAATTAACCTCTCATGTTCTTAAGCATTTTCACAGAGCCAGATAATATCGTGAGGAGAGAAAACTAGTGAAGGTATATTAAATTTCTTAAATTAAACAAATTATTTGCTTTCTTGAGAAACCAGACACTTCAACAGCACATTTCTAAAGGCTTGAGCTATTTCATGTGAAGAGGAGTTTTTGCAAATAATCGTATCTCCAGCACGTAGGGTACAGGTCGAACAGCAGAAGAATTTCCAAAACCTTGTACAGAACGTTAACTTATTGTGGGTGAAGGGAGAGAAATTTTGCCTATTGATTTGTTTAGTTAGTTGCTTTTTCCTTGTGCTTTTTTCTAGATGGCCTGCTAGGACAATGACCACACAAAGCTCTACAGGGAAGAATGACAGGTAGGTTGTTTCTACTATCTAATAAGAAATTACTTCCCCTCTGCAGTGGCAAATGCTTTCATTCCTCCTTCAAAAAAAAGAATTGGTCAGGATTTCCCAAGCATGAGGGTGTGTAAAAAGAGTCGCTATTTCTAAAATATTTCAAGTAGTTCTTCAGACATCCAAGTAACAAATAAGATGCTCAATCTGTTAATAATCTCATTCTAATTGGACACTCAATTTACAGCAGTGGAGTTGCATAAAACATGTCTGAATGAAATAGCAATTAACCTTTAGTTCTGAGCAGTTTTTTCTTCTACCCACCATGGGTCAGTTACCATAGAGATTATACCTACGTGGTCTGCAGATGTGACTCCAAACCAGCTGGAGTCTCCGTCTCAGCCACATCTCAGTGTGGCATCAGGATAATTAAAAATCTGCTAAAAAAGAAATCAAAGTTCAGCTGAAAAAGTAAGAAAAAAAACAAATTAGAAGGAAAATTACTATGGGGGAAAGGACTTTGAAACTCTGGGAGAAAAGACTCCTTTCATCAAGACAAGATGTCCTGGCCAGGCCCTGAGAGTCTCCTCCTCTGAAGGTCAACGTGCTGTGAACATTTGATGTCTCATGTGGTTTAGGGCCCAGGACAGAGCAGGTCCTGGTCCATTCACCAGCTGAACTCAAGGTGTTCAGTGCTTTATAGCTGAACCACACAGTGATACCAGACACTTGTACCATATAGCAACTGATTCCAGTTGCCTCTGCCTATAGATCTCTGTAAGTGGCCAAGGAGTGCACTGAGACACTAAAATAACTGTTCTAGTCAGTGCCTTATTAGTTGGCAGGAGAGATTGTCATGTCCTCATGAGATTTTCTCAAGGGCTTTTCACCAGTTTCTAGAAAAGCCTGGAAAGGAGTAAAAACATGGCAGGTATGTGCTGGAAGGAATTGTCCTGGTTTGCTGGAGTGGAATCTATGGTGTGCAGGCCATTAGCAGCTTCCAGTCACCCAGCAGCTGAAGCTGGGAGGGGCACAAGCCAGGGCAGCTGCCCCAAGCTGGCTCCAGGTGTGACCCATCCCATAAATGTCATGCTCAGTGTAAAGTGGGGGGGTATTAAGGGGGGGGGGGCTTCCTCTGATCCTGCTCTACCCATCCCTGGAGGCTTTTGCTCACCATCCTACTCCTGAGGATGTTTTCCTGGTCGTGACCGCTGGATGCTCACTGGGATGAGTATAACTTTATATACTTCACATTGGTATTAATATTAATTTTGCAGTTTCATTAAATCTGTTCTCATTTCCACCCATGGCTCTCTTCTCTTTTTTCTGATCCCCTTTCTCTGCTGGAGAGAGGTCATTGGGTGATAGGGCAGCAACTATAGAGTTTATCCATAGATATGGGCTAGATGTAGACAGGCATCAAAGAGAAAGGAGACTTCAGGGGCTTGATTAGCCTCCTAATTTTAGGTTTGATTCCAAAATTTTCTATATAAGTGTTCATATGATACACATGCCACAGAACTTGTACAACAAACACCTTCTAAGTGGAATAACTTTGTACACAGTTTCTTTTAGGCATCATCCAAGAGGCTGGAAGGTCTTTCTCAATGTATTCAAAAGGAGTTTTAGCTGTGTAGGGATCACCTTTATGGCAGGAGTATTTCACTGAGATAAGTAACCTGGGCTTCAGAGAGCAGGGCTGGGCAAGTGGACAGTGCTGCTCTGTGCGTGCACAGTGTCTTACCTGACAACTGTAGTGTCATATGGAGTGGGGAGACTGAGGCACAGACACCTTATTCCTTTCCCTCCAAGAGAACTCAGTCAGAAACACAATCCCTGCTACAGCCAGTGCTTCTAACCTATGTGTTACATTGCCTTGAAGTTAAAGCAGAAGACAGGAGAGAAAAAAGACATAAAAACATAGAAAAAGCAATATATTTTCTCCTGAAATATGAACAAAGGTATTGACTCAATTAGGTAGAGAGGCACAAAGCAGAATCTTGGTGAAAAAAGCCTGATGCATTTTTCTTTCTTGGGAAGAAGCTGAGGGAAGAGCAGAGCAGGATCCCAGAACTCCAGGACTGTTAATTGGCGTCCTGAGGAGCAGGAGTCAATGGGACATCCATGCTCAGGTGGATTCAGAGCTTTGGGTTCAAAGCTCCCCAAAAGCAATGGGAGCAGCACTGATTGGTTGGACCCTTGAGCACCTTTCCTGAGGCTTATTGCAGAGATTATGGCAATACAAATGCTGGGCAATGTAAATCACTGCTCCTTCCTGAGTCCCATGCATTATTAATGGTATCATCCCTGTGAAACTAAACATCTTCATTCCACTGGGCTAAGTGTGTAGGAATTAATAAGCAAAATGGAGTTAGCATTTCTGTACTAGAACAATGGGGCTCTTCTCTTTGAAAGGAGGCCAGGAACTGATCCCAGGTGGAGCTGAACTACAATGACATGGGAGGCTGAAGAGCTATGTCTGCATGCAAGGGAGGGGAAGTGCTGTTACCTCCACTTGGGCATGAAATCCTATTCAGAATGTTTCAGTGATATAGATAGGAAGGGGAAACCTGCCACCTGGGATTGCTTAATGAATGCTGTAATTAGCAGCACCAATTAACTAATTGTGAACCTGTCAGGAGATAGTGTAGAAGCAGCCAGCCTGCCCCTATTGTCCTCAATGGTGTTTTAAAGCGGAGGAGTCTTAGAATCATAGAGTCATTTAGGTTGGAAAAGATCTCTAGGATCATCAAGTCCAACCTTGCAGGATATTAGGGCTCCTTTACCTCACAGTTTGAAACTGATGGCTTGGAATTTTTCCTAATACGGATATTTAAGATATTAAATGGAACACCAGCCTTGCCTGGAAAAACTTCCAACATAGCAATTGGAAATTAGCAGTTTGCCAACCCTGACAACACTTCTGATCCAGGTAATGGGGTTTTTTCACCCTACCTCCTACTTTCCCCCGGGAAAACAAAACAAATCTTGAAGGAAATTGAGATCTTAAGTGTGAAAGCTTCAGATAAGGAGGTAATTCTAGAAGGACCAGCTCAGGTAGAGGTTGAAGGAAGCCCTGTACCTTGAAAGGGATGTCTTGTAGGAGCAGCAGAACAGTTTCTCTTAAAGACAGTTCCAGACTATGAAACCAGCTGGGATGAAATTATAATCCTACCCTAGGTGCACAGGAAGAAGGGATAATCCACAGGTCACCCTTGTCCTGTCTCTGGGCACCACTGACAAGAGTCTGGCCCCATCCTCTTGTCCCCTGCCCTTTAGCTATTGATCAGCATTGATCAGATCCCCTCTGAGTCTTCTCTTCTCCAGCTCAACAGCCCCAGGGCTCTCAGCCTTTCCTTGGCACAGAGATGCTCCAGCTGCACAATCGTGTTGTGCTTCACATGGCTTGTGTATTCTTCTATCATTATTAATATTTTTTCTTCATTTTCTGTCCTACTTATTTGTCTTTATCTCAACCCATGAGTTTTACCTCTCTTCTGATTCTCTTCCCCCATCCCACTGCAGGGGGGTGAGTGGCTGTGGTGTTTAGCTGCCTGCTGTATTAAACCACAACATAAGCAAAAGCAAATTTTGCAGTAGCAACTGCCATAATATGCAGTATTATGGACCTTTGCCAGGAAGGAATTAAAGGAAATAGCACTTTATGTGGAAAATCATTGGGACTTCCACCTTACTTCATACTTTTAGCAAAACACAGATTTATTCCTGAATGCATACATAATAAAATGCTGGTTGAAATAAGGAACCATGGTAATATTAGCTAGAATTAAATATTATCTCATTTTTTCTCTAGGCACCACATCCTCCCAGGGCACTGGCAGCTCTAGCAGTCCAGACACCTGCGTGTGTTGTTTCTTTAGATGTCAATAGTCCTTCAGCACTTTCATGAGGTGTTCCGGTGGGTTTGGAATCCCTGTATTTATGTTACACAAAATACAACTGCTCTCTGAGCCCACTTACAAGCAGGAAAACGTAGAACTTTGAGAAGCATTGAAAAGAAAGTTTAAAATGCAGACTCCAGTGTTAATTACAGCTGCTCAAGCAGCTTATTTTGATTATTTTGAACTTGCTAACACCGTGCAAGGGACTGGACTAGCATTCAGATTAAATTTGGCTGACATTCAGTGGTAGAGGACTGAAATCACTATCCCTGAATGTTCAATATATTTTGATATGGTCTAATTACATGGCAGAATGTTTGTAGGCTGCAGCATTCAGTGTAGCATACAGAAACCTGAGCTGGCATGAAAAACTACCTTAGGTACCGAAATAGCTTAGCTATGGCAACACAGGTCTCCATTTAGGTTAATTTACTCTTTGCCCAGGCAATGCTTGGTGCAAGAGGATCACTCTTTCTGATGCAGCACTTAGAGGAAAAGAGAAACCTTGAAACTTGTAGTTCTAGGAATGAGGTCCAGGGAGGGTGAGAACTGGGTGATCTTTAAAGGTCTCTTCCAACCCAAAATATTCTATGGCATTGTATATGCCACTGCCCCTTTTGCTCACCTTATCTTCTGGTTCCTGATCCACCTCCTGCAATTGTTTAAACCATTCCAGGTTCTTTGTGCTACACCACAGTCTGACCATCGTATAGTCTTATCCGGAGTGTTTGACTTGGTGTGCTCCTGGTTCATTCAACACCAGACATTCCTGTTGCCATCAACAAGCCTCACTCTGAATCATTTGCTCCAAAAACTTGTATTTCCTGAAAACATCAGCTGCTTGTTGGGAAGCAGCAAAAAGTAAGCTGGAGATAATTGAAATGTGTTTCAGAGGAACATTTTGTGGGGTTCATACAACTAGAGTGGGATTCTTCTGAAAATATTTCCGGATATTCCAAGTGCAAGCTGTCAAAGCTCAGGTAATAGATGATGAGTGTTGGTTAAACATGTAGGTACTGAACAACTTCAGGTATCCAGCCCTTAAACTTCCATTCATGGCTTGAATGCAGAACTAAAATGTGCATTTTTAAGTGGAAAAATGAATGGCACCCTTTGTAACTAACCTCCTCATTAAGTTATCCTCGTTCTTCCTTTGAGCTTCCCAGTTCACTAGATGACGCCACGTTAAGCTTACAGTGCAGCATAGTTGAACAGTCTGTATTTTCATCTTCTTCCCTGGGAACTGTCAAGGTCAATCTACTAATCAGTTCATTTTTCTCAGAGATCCACAAGGGTTGATTACCCCAAGGGCATCACTGCTTAATATTCAGGGTTGAAATGGAAGATGGTTAAGCCTGATGCTAATTAAAGCTGGAGACTTTCATCCCTAGCAGCCCACAGTGAAGGCAGTTTTAGTGTTAGAATGTTTTGCACCATCTGTATTTTTTTTTCCCTTTCAGCATTTCAGAAATTTATTCTGGAATCAAAAGTACCAGACTTTTACTTTGTCAGGTTTCATGGTCTGAGATACATTTGGTTAGCTTTAAAAATCTCTGCTAGTATTTCAAAGGTCATCAAACCACCTTACATATCTTTTTCTTCATGCAATCTGGAATTTGTGAACATCCAGCAAACTCCGCAGCTTAAATCGCTCACCACACACAGTCTGCTTCCTCTTGCAGCTTTGTCCTGCACAGGAGATCTTAGTGGGCAGGAATGGGTTTGGAGGATAAGAGAACTTTCCTTTAGCCTCACCCATGCAAAGCTGGTTATGATATCGTGAGATATAGATATATACACACAATGACCTCTTCTAAACCCTGTACAACCAGTGGGGAGACTGCCACCTCTTTCAATGGACTTCAGTTCACACCTTACAAAGACATGAAGAATGGGAGGTTTATATGTCCTCAAAGTATATTCATCTTTTTGGATATCTCTACCTTATGGAGTTCCTGCCGTTCCTCATTTACCCCTGGATACATAGAATAATTACTCTTGATACACTTCAGGAACTATTAACAGCCTATTAACTTGTCATTTCCAGATCTATACACAGGACACTGCATCACTCTCTGTGTCACTGACATTTGATGTCCTGCTATTTGCTTTTCTTGATAGGGCCAGGGTCTCCAAGGGACAAAGGATTGGAAGTAATGTGCTGCACCCATTAAAATTAATTGCATGCAAACATTAGAAACCAGCCACCCATTTCAGTCATGAAATATGGATAAGGATTTGCTGAAAGCCATTTATATTAAATTACTTTTATGATAATATTTAACTTTTTGGTATTAAATATTTAGTGCCCTTTTACTTCCCTGATGTGATGAACCTTCAAGCTCCTGGTTTTTTTGACAGAGCTGCAGCAAGTGGCTCACAAGTACCTTCAGCACTTGTCTTTGAACCTACAAGGTGATTCTTAAGAGTGGGGTTAGACAAATAAGCCAGAGCCATGAGCTCCTGCATGATGCAGCACTGGACTGAGTGGCAACCAGTTCAGATTAGGACAGAGCATATATATTTATTTTTTTTTGTATGCACTGCATCCTTTCTCAGAACATCCCAAAGGGCAGCACTAACTTGTATTCTTACCCTCCACAGCCCACACAAAATGTAACTCATATCTTCTGTGGTGGTGTGGGACTTTTGACACCAAACAAACCCTTTCCTGATGGGTAAGGAGGAACCTTTAAAGCTTATCTAGTCCAACTCCACTGCAGTGAGCAGGGATATCTGTGATTAGAGCAGGTTGCTTAGAGCCTCATCCAACTTTTTCAAATGTCAGAGACCAGCTCCAGTCTCACTTCCATGTTACAAGTAAAAAAAATCTTGGTGCTACAACAGCAGCACCATTTAGCTAAACTGGGAGCTCTTACTATAGTAGAGCCAGAATTGCCCCCCCCACCCCTTACAAAAAACTTTTCCCTCATTACTTTTTTTCCTTTCTGTTCCACAGTAATTCAGAGGAAAAACATCAAAAGCAGTTCTGTACCTTGACTCCATTTATCTTCCCAATTTAAGCAACCTTGGTGCTGACTTGAACTTGCTGGTTAGTTAAGATGGGAGCTCTCTGTGTACCAGGTGCCTCTGCTAATATGATGATCAAAACCAATACCTTATATTATGTCTCACTAATAGCAAAAGAGAAGCTTCAGCTGCTCATAAGGGAAAGCCTAGAGTGGGCTCAGCATTTATGGTGTTGAAACGTTGGCCTCTGAACAGCCTGGAGCAATAATACGATGCCCGGAAAAGCACCCAGCTGCTGGATGTGAGCAGAACGTCAAGTGAGAGACCACGCCAATAAACCCCAGATCATCACTGGCACTATCAAAGATTCTGGAAGGCATATTCACTGTGCTGCACAAACCATCTTAGTCTGGTGGATGTGGAGGAATTAACCAGAGGAATATTAACTGGAAGCTGATGTTACTTGCCCCCTTGCTAAAGAAGGTGGCTGAAAAGCCAACAGTTTAATCATGCCTGGGGCAAATATTCACAGACATCTATGCCTGGTTCACATTTAATTTCCCTTAAATGAGAAACTGCTGTACAATGTTGAAATAATTAATATTTATGGGTGTTTACATAGCAACTGTGTGGAGTATATCTTGTGAATATCATCTGAGGCTGCAAAATTAGAGGTGGAATCAGACTCAGACTGGGCAACACCAGCTCAGAGTGGGATCCATCTATTTTGTGGTTTTGACTCAAAGACAGAACACCTCCAGCCATATAGGACAAACAGGCTGAAAGCTCCCCCCGTTTTGGTCTCAAAGAGAGGCCACCTCCACTGCTTGAATCAGAGTAATCAGTTCTTCCCCCATCTAGTCACGCTAAAATGAGCTGTCAGGCTTCTTCCAAAGCTGAGGAGAAGCTGCGTGTAGCTCTAATGAGCGTTGCAGCACCTTTTTGGAAGCACCCAGCGTGTTTCCTTGTTTGCTCAAGCGCCTCAAGGAGATTTTAGGCTAGACATCAAGATCAGTCCCTGTCAGCAGTGATCAGAGGAGCAGCTCTGTTTCCCTTTGCCTTATTCAACCAAAGCTCATGGGTGAAAAACACGGGCTTGAAGTTGAATTCAAGCAAGTTAGGCCAACGGGCAGAGTGGAGTTTGCAGTTACAGTGAAGGCACCTCAGGCTACTGGTATAAAAGCCCATTTGGTCAATGCTGTGTGCAGATAAGGAGAGTTCCTCAGTCTCTGATGGAAAACTTACACAGTGCTTTGTAGGAAAATCCAGATAGTGAAGACAGCTACAGAACATTAGCTCAGCTACAGGGGTTATGGCAAATGCACCTAACAGTCTTCAGCTCTGTACACGAGCTTCCCAGAGGATATGGAATTAAGCTCTTAGTCTCGGTCTCTATCCTCAACTTGTTCAATGGCTTGAGGCCAAAATAAGCTGGAATCTAGGCACCCAGAAAATGAGAAACACACACATGCTGTGTTTGAAAAAACTGGCTTAAACAACTTGCCAGCTTCCTAATAGAAATCTCCTACGGAGGTTTTTTCACAATGGATGAGAAAACGGGGAAGCAAGCGTAAAATCTACGACTGTAATATCTCAGGCAGCTGCCAATTCTCAAGAACTTCCTCTTCTTCCTGACACTCTTATTGACTGCACAGTGTTTAACATCTCCAACGTACAATGAAGGCAGCTCACGTGAGATGATTTCATGCCCTGTGTAAGCTCTTGCATCATCCAAGAGCACACTGTGAAGCGAAGCAGGACAGCCAGGATTTCAAGGGCTGCTTTGGTCACATCTACATGTCTTGCTGGGGCAAAGACCCCATTACCCAAGCTGCCCTACTTATATTGCCAGATGGTGTAATGACTTGGAGTGAAAAGCTGAGCAAACACAACAAGGAAACCAAGCAATTTGGGCTTGACTACCAAATAGACTCTAATCTAGTATAAACCCATAACCTTTCTTAATACTTCATTTGCTGTTCCTTGGCTAGTGGAATTCACAGGCTTAATGTTCTACTTTTGTGTGAAGGCTCAAGCTTTTCTCAAAAAATGTTACTCCAGAGTGAGATGAAAAAGAAGTTCTCACTGATTTCTGCAGAGGCAAGGCCAGATCCAATGTGAGAATGATGATCCATCAAGCCTGCCAATCTGCTGCTAAGAAGCTTAGCCCAATCCATTAAATCACTACTCTTCTGCTTGAGGAGGTAGCTCTTCAAGCATCATTTTGCGCAGGATGGAGAGCTGCAAAAACCCTGTTTGAATTGTTTAAAAATTATGTTGAGCATGCAAACTGTGTGCTGCTGGTGGCCAGGATCAGAGACTCCTGTTCCTCCTGTCCTCCATCCCCTATGTTTCCCTTTGTACCTTCTCTGGAGTGTGTCAGTGCATTCATAGAGCAGAGAGCAGTGAAGACACATCAGAAATATTTAGGAGAGGCTGTTTGTACAAAACTAGAACACATCATGAGCATCTTTCTATCTTTTTTCCTTTGCATCTTTTGCACTGGTGGGGCTGCACCTTGAATCCTGGGGTCAGTTTTGGGCCCCTTGCTCCAAGAAGGACATTGAGGGGCTGGAGCGTGTCCAGACAAGGGCACAAGTCTGGTGAGGAGCGGCTGAGGGACCTGGGGGTGTTGAGCCTGGAGAAAAGGAGGCTCAGGGGAGACCTTCCCACTCTCAACAACTCCCTGAAAGGAGGTTGGAGCCAGATGGAGTCGGGCTCTTCTCACAAGGAACAAGCGACAGGACAAGAGGAAACAGCCTCAAGTTGTGTCAGAGGAGGTTTAGGTTGGACATGAGGAAAGATTTCTTACCTGAAAGGGTTGTGAAGGGCTGTCCCAGGCTGCCCAGGACAGTGGTGGAGTCCCCATTCCTGGAGGGGTTTCAAAGCTGTTGAGATGTGGTGCTGAGGGACATGGTCTAGTGGTGCCCTGGCAGTGGTGGGGAAATGATTGGACTTGATGATCTTAAGGGTCTTTTCCAACCAAAACTATTCTATGATTCCATCCAGTGGTGTGAGCCTGGGTTTTGAGCTACCTTTCAGCTTGCTGCAGATAAGACATGGCAATCCTCATGCCCTAGGCCTCATCCTCAGAACCTTTCATATTATGGTCAGATCCTAGCAGCCTCTTAACTCTGCTCCTGTGTATTATTTCCTCCCTGGATGAGCGTTCAGGTGCTGTAACTCCCCAGTCCTAGGCCAATGTCAGGCTGAGTGATCCAGCATATGCCCAGCACTCAGAAAAGCTCAGTCTTCACTTCTAACATAGTGAGTAACTTGGGCTCTAAGTGGCATGTCCTGGCAGAGTAAACACCAGCATTGGAGGCCAGTGACATTCTGCCTGCCACGGTGTACAGATGGTCACTTGTTACAAGCACACATTGCACTTGTCTCATGCTTTGTAGCAATCAGCCTTTCACTTGGATTTAGGTGAAATGGTCTGAAAAGGGACAAAGGTTCATGGTGTGGGAGTAGCAGCTTCAGAAGTGGTTTTGATGTCTGTCCAAACAGCCATTAGAGGCAGAAGAAATGCCAAGGTGGAGCTGGCAGAGTGTTTTGAGTGTTCGGAGTGTGCACAACTGCATGATGGAAGTGACAATCAGATGATGCCCCAGTCATCTTTCCTCACTGGAAGGAGCTTAAATGTGCTGTCATTATCTAGGAGATAAAATTATTCTAGGGAAAAAGGTTTCATTTGAGGGCTTGAGGAGGTTACTGAACAAGCCCAAACGTGTCTTAAAGAAATCGTTCAGAACAAATGCTTGTGTTAGAAATTTCTAGGGGAAAATGAAGCCTATCAGGAAGGCATTAAAAGCGTAGACATGAGTTTAAACCTCTATTGGGAGAGTAAAACAAAATGCTTAAAGGGTTTTATACATGATATAATTCCATCTTTTCATGAAATCCAAGCCCTAAATCATTTTAGTTATCCTAGTCTCCAGAAATGGATGAGAAAGAAAGAATTTTAATTCTCAAAATGATCCTTTCCAATCAGCCTACAAAACGTTTAGACCCTGATGTTCTCAATACTACCATTTTAATTTTTCTAGAACAACTCATAATTTGACTTGATTATCTCAAATGACTATTTCCTGAGATAGTCTCATTAAATGAGGGCCTTTTAAAACTTATTTCGGTTCTTCTGTTGACTCTGGCAAGGTGTTCCTGGAACTGCTGCCATCTCCAGCGAGCTCGTCCAGTTGTCACTGTGCTGTCCTCTCCAGCATGTGGCAAAGGAATCAATGCTCACACACATCCTTTATCTGCCCAAGGGAAGAGCTGGGCTGCTGTAGGCACAGCTGTGAATGGGGCACACAGCAGGGACGGGCATGTTCTGACTTGATTTAATACTGCATTTCGCCAGGCAGTGTAAAAATGTCTTTGGCAGGAGCTCACCCTGCAATGTCGATCCTCCTGCATCCCAAACAGCTGTGGTTCTCTCTCTAGTGGTACTCCAATGCCAGAGTGTTTGCTCCTATCACAGAGATTTTAGGGGGATACAAGCATGTGTGTGTAATGATTTTTGGAATATCTCCTCTGCTATCAGTGGACAGACACCAGGAAGGGAAGGATCCGGAATGTCTGCAAGAACTGTTAAATTAGTCACCTTCAAAGAAAAAAGTACCAGCCAGAAATTCTCTTCTTTAACACTCTGCAGACCTCTCCTTCCCATCCCATGTCAGCAAAATGTGCTTAATGGATCATACTGAACCTTTGCAGAAGAGCAGCTGCTCACTTTACAGATTTAATAAGTTAAAGGCCGGTTTCAAAGGGCTATGGGTCTGCTAGTGCCAGGCAGGAATTGTTCCAAAAGCATGTGCTAGATCTGGGCAGATCTGTGATCTTCACTCTCCCAGGCTAGAGGCCAAGAGCTCCAGTTAAATGGCCAGTCATGGCAGTGGTGAAATAAGAGTTTGTCTAAACCATTAGGGAAGGTGCCACACTTGGTGAGCTGAGATCAATAATATGCATTTCATGGGCCCAGTTTGAAAACAAAAGTTGCATTTATTCAACAAAAGACTTGTGTTGTTGCTAGTGGAGTTTGGAGAAATAAACATTGTTGAAGAATTGCCTGAGCCTCTCCAATTATCTGCTGCTGAGCTGGGTTCTTGGCCAGATAAGTCAAGGTGAAGTATTAATGATCTTGGTCCAAGGCAGCGCTCAATCACCTCCCTAACTTTGGTAATACAAATGCTCCCATTGGAATCTATTGCACAGCTCCAGTGCTTAAAGGTAGACACTTGTCTAAGTACTTTCTTGCCTAAATCCTTCAAACAAAGAACTAATATTTATAAACAGAAGACAAACTGAATGGGAGTCAGTAAGTTAACCATGAGGCAGCAACATGCCCTCATGGCTAAGGAGGCCAATTGTGTCCTGGGGTGCATGTGGAAGAGTGTGGGCAGCAGGTCGAGGGAGGTTCTCCTGCCTCTCTGCTCTGCACTGGTGAGGCCACATCTGGAGTATTGGGTCCAGTTCTCTGCTCCCCAGTTCAAGAGAGACGAGGAACTACTGTAGAAAGTCCAGTGGAGACTCTGAAAATGCTGAGGGGACTGGAGCGTTGCTGTGCTGTGGAAAGGCTGAGAGCCCTGGGGCACTAAGAGGTGATCTGCTCAATGCTGATCAATAGCTAAAGGGTGGGGGCAAGAGGATGGGGCCAGACTCTTGTCAGTGATGCCCAGCGACAGGACAAGGGGCAACAGGCACCAACTGGAACCCAGGAGGTTGCATCTGAGCAGGAGGAGAAACTTGTTTGTTGTGAGGGTGTCAGAGCCTGTCCCAAGCTGCCCAGAGAGGTTGTGGAGTCTCCTTCTCTGGAGACTTTCAAAACCCACCTGGATTCAATTCTGGACACCCTGTTCTGGGTGAACCTTCTTTGACAGGGGGGTTTGGACCAGATGATCTCCAGAGGTCCCTTCCAACCCCCAACCATGCTGGGATTGTGTGATTCAGTGAATAAAAGCAGAAAGTGACCTAAAACAGGTAAAAATTGGAGACCAGTAAATACAATTGCAAAGTGTTTCCAGTGAAGGGAGAAAACAGAGAGAGGCTAAAGGGATGTAAGAAGCAGCTCTAGATGCAGACATTAGATGCAGTAGGGTACTGAGTAACCCCGCAGCAGGACAGCTTTCCCCAAACACTTGGACACAGCATTGCCACTGAGGAAATTAATTGAGTTAGATTAATACAAATATGAAAGTCTGCTCTGGAAACATCCTGGCCCACATGCACGCAGACACAATTATTTTGTGTTTAACTGACAGGAGAAATCTGTGTGTGAAATTTCCGAGGAGCAAAACAAACAGGACCGGGAGGGGCGAAGAGCAGCCAATGTGGCAAAGATCCCGTCTCCTGTCTGTGACCCAAGGAATGACATAGAAAAGTTGAGAGCTCACACCATGAGCTCCCAGCAGCAGGACTGTTTATGTGCAACAAAAGAACTGTATAAATACAAGGAAATGGGGAGAAAAGAGTTCCATTGGCAATTTTTAACCATATGTTTGCTAAAGAACTAAACCTCTCGTGGAGCTTTAGCTCCACTTACTGGCTGTAAATTTAAGTCTTTGGATATATTCAAAGGACAGCTCTCAAATAATTTTTGCTGACTTACCAGGCTTGGCTCCTCCTCAGCATCACAACTAGATTTGCAGGTTCCTCCTCAGTGGAACATTTATATAGCAGGTCAGCACAGACACTTAGGAAGAACCAGACATAAGATGAGCTACAGCGGCCAGAAGTGGGTAAGGAAACAGCTGGAAGTCACTGAGTTACCCACTAAGACAAATCGTAGAATCATAGACTGGTTTGGGTGGGAAGCAACCTTTAAGGGTCATCTAGTCCAACCCTTCTGCAGTGAGCAGAAGCAGGGACGTCTGCAGCTAGAGCAGGTTGCTCAGAGGTGGACTCAGTAGGAATGGGTATAGCAGTACCTATAGAGAGCTGATCAGAAAGAGCAGGGTAGCCTGGACTTATACCAGCAATATGGATGGGATCCCAGCTGTGATCCATTTGAGCACAGAGAAGCACACATGATCCACAGAGCTAGAGAGGAGTCCACCAGCAGAAAGAAGAGAAACCCCTTCCAAACTAGGGAGACAGCCCATGTTGTCAGTGGTCCATGTAAGGGTGTTGCATTACCCCAATTAAGCCTGGCAAAAAATTCCTTTGCCAGAAAGCAATAGAAGGTGGACTCAGAAAACCATGAGACAACTGTCTAACAAAAACCCCACACCCTCATGATAGCTGTAGCATCAGGCCACCCTCAGGAATGGAGACAATGTGCTTAGCCTCCTGTTCTTCAGTACTGTATGTTCTGGATGTGTGGATGGCTTTACAGTTGCCAATTTTCACAACTTTTTTTCACCTTCATCAGGGTGAAACAGGTTAGGGATTGCCCTCCAGATTCCCTAGCCATGCCCCAGGAATTGGGGTAGGAATCCTATGAGTGTGACCACCTGCTGGTCTTGCTCACAGTCACATACCTCACCCAAGCACCTGATGCCCATCATGATGTGACAGGCTGTTGTAGCAGAATCACAGGAGCATTTAGGTTGGAAAAGACCTTTAAGATTGAGTCCAACCATTAACCCAGCAGTGCCAGGGCACCACTAAACCGTGTCCCTCAGCACCACATCTCCACAGCTTTGAAACCCCTCCAGGGATGGGGACTCCAACACTGCCCTGAGCATCCTGTTCTACGGCTTTAAAACCCTTCCTGTGAAGAAAATACGTGGGTAAGTCAGAAGCAGAAGCACAAGTGGTAGAAAATACTGTTTCTGTGATCTGAGTCAAGGCTGCCTCTTGACCTGCTCATTTGAGGTGGAGAGCGTTGCAGCACAGCTCTGCTGGCCAAGCAGTCACCCTTAGGTCAGAGTTATCCGAACCCAGCCTCACCTTACTCCTGCTCATTTCTCTAGCCTACAAAAGCCCAGAGGCATACTGCAAAGTAACACGCGTTAAGAGGAACTGCCTTAGAAAGGTTACTCTTCATTTAATCATACATTTCAGTTATTGCTCCATTACCATACCTCATGCATTTTCATCCTGCTGTTGCAGCTGCAGTGTCTCCAGACCCGGCCCCGTGCCAGGCAGTTACTGTTATCTGCTCAGATAGCAGGGAAATCATTTTCTTCGGCGCAGCCTGTCAGCAAAGGCAGAGGATGATTTCTGGGGTCTTTTATGAGGGAGTAGGCCAGGTATGTCATTTGGTGAGAGAGAGCACCTTGTTTCTCCTCAGCTCCCTATCTGCACTAGGGTTGGAGTTATGCTGGGTTGTGTGCGGGTTCCAGACCCAAGATGACAGCACAGGATCCCCATCTCTAAAGTCTCCTGCTCAACTCTGAGGAGCTTTGGTCTCCATACGCCAGGTGGCACCTAACTTCTCTGGCATGTCCATGAGTAAGACATCCAGTACAACACTCCAGAAAGAATGATCAGGAATCTCACAAGTAGGCTTTCTCTACAATAGATGAGATGATCTCTGGGCACAGGATGAGAGATTTTATTGTTTAATTTTATCCATTTGTACAACAACTTGTCACCATGACTGTATTGCACCATATGTTAGAGCACACACACGCAAAGACCAGGACTGCCTTGTCTTTGCACATATGTGCTCTAACAGTCCCATACAGGTCCAGAGAGAAGTAGCTACAACTCATACAAAGCTTCTTGCTAAGCTGGTCATGCTACTTTCAGGATAAAAGCTACTATCTCCAGGCAGAGCTGCTGCCCTATCTATATGTACCTGCAGAGACCTCCATCCTGAGCTCTGGTGCAACGCACATGACTTTTAAGATTGAATCTTAAAAGCAGTGTTACAGAAAAGATGGACTGGGGTCAAAAGAGGAATACTGTGTCCATCCTTTGGGACATATCCATCCATATCCTTCCATATCCATAGGGAAGAAACTGCATATGAAGTGATGGATGCACACTGCTTTGCATAAGCAACTATCACCTCCAGGCAGTTTGATTGGGTTGATGAAGTTGAGGTGTTGCTGTGCTGATCAGTAGGGTGAGTGAGTTCAAGCTGCTGTGGCTCTACACGCAGAGCTCGAGGTCTATGTCTCACTTCATTTTCCAGTGTGGGGCACAGCAGCTTTATGCAACCTGCCTCCACAGGGAAGAATCATTCCCAACAAAAGCCAGCAGAAAAAGCATTATCATAAAAGCCCTTCTAATAGCAATACATGGTCATAAAGGACTAGGAGAAAAAACCTTGGGAACTGGAGGCGGCTTTGCTTGCCCAGGAATGTTTGCCCATTTAATATAAAGCCTCAGGAAGGAAATGCAATAATCTACAATGTTACCACTCAACTGCTGTGGTATCTAAAAAATACATTAAAAGTCACCCTGCTGCGAGACAAAATATCATTAACTTCCTGATCTTTAGAGCAGCCAAGTCCTTCAAGGGATACTTAATATCAAGACATATCTCACTTCTCTCAGCTTGCTTTCTTACTTCTATTAAGCATGAGAGCTCAAGACTGTAACAGAACATTTTGATCCTCCCATACCTCTGAAATGCAATAATTGCACAGAAAGAACAACTTTGTCAAGAAATGTCTGTCACTTTTCAGCTGGAATGTGATTTTTGTTTTACCTTTTTTCCCCCTTCCTTCTGGTGTTTCAGATAAAGTTAACAGTGATGAAAATGTGTCTTCTCAGGAATATCTGGATATGGGATTCCCTAGGTGAGAAAATGAGTGGAGTAGATGGCAGGATACATTGTTCACAACTTGTAATTAATTAGAGTGGGATTCTTCTTATTCAGGAATTGAGCTCAATGTCCTTGTTTTGCTAAAGTCCTACAAAGACTTTTAAAATGGTGACCCTTGAGCTGCCCAAGTGTACCTTCTACATAGGGAGCCTTGTCCAAGCTCAAATGATCCATTGGGTTTATGGCAAATTCGAATGAGATAGGTAAAGATTAAGGGATTAAAAATCAATATATCATTTAAATGCAGATGTGAAAGTAGTTTTTACCAGGTCCTGAGTCTGATATTCTTGAAATATCAGGAGTCACAATCTATTTCAACTTGCTGAGTGTGGAAAGAAAAATACCTACTGCAAAATCATAGAATCCTAGACAGTGGCAGCAGTATTGGAGTCTGTCTTCAAGAACAGGTGAAGATCAAAAGCATATGGGAGAAGGCCTACATCTCTTCTCTCCAAAAGATGTATTCCCATGCAGTGAAGGGGACAGACTTTGAGTCCACCTTCTCCTCACCATGAGATTTAGCACCTGCTCTCCCACCTCAGCATCATTAGCAGCACCAGCACTTCACCCACCAGCCATGATTCTCCCACGAAGCAAGGTATTGTGCATAAATGGAAGGGAGAAAACAGAATTTTTATTAAATTGGGGCCGCAGTTCTACAAAGATTGCTCAAAAATATCAGGATTTATGAAAGTATGCTGGTTTTGTCTTGATTATTTTACTAATAATAAATTGTCACTGGAACAGGCTGCCCAGGGAAGTGGTGGAGTCACCATTCCTAGAGGTGTTCAAAAAACATGTAGACGTGGCACTTCAGGACATGATTTGGTGGTCATAGTAGTGTTGGAATGACAGTTGGACTTCATGATCTTAGAGGCCTTTTCCAACTGTAATGATTCTATGATTTTAATGTGGAAAAGATAATGGGATCTAGAGAAGATGACCCAGAACATGGGAAGAAATCTGGGGATGGAACTTCCCTATTCCTTTAAAAATGGTCTTTAGAAACTGGAGGTGTGTAGCCAATTAGGACTTCTAAGAAATGAAATGCCAGTGTAGGCTGCTGTTGTCCACCAGTCCATTTTAAGCTCTAGTACTTGTAAATGTCCCTTTGTGTTTAAGGGACCTTAACTAACACAATATTTAGACACATAAAAGGAATTTCACTTTTCTCTCCACTTAAGTCCCAGCTAATTCTTCAGCTGTGTCACTTGGGACACAGGTGGTACAGAAAGCTTGCAGTGGTTTTTCTGCAGAAGAATGAATTTCATTCTTTGGCACTGTGTAGTTCTACAGTGACTGATGTTGCCATTCATCTGTAACAGACATATTAATACTGGAAATATTGATGTTGGTATGAGTAAGATATGAATGGAAATGTGGGTGTATGAAGCACCAGAAAAACAGCAGAATGAGAGGCCAAGGACTGGTGAGTGTTAATTGCTATGGAGCACCAAATATGTGACATTATGCAAATGAAAAGAAAGAAAGAAAAAAGACTTAAACATCAGTTGAAGATGGAGAATAGTGCTGGAGTCATAAAATACTTGGAAAAAGTTAAATTAATGAGTTTTACTTAAAACCTATATAGAGATGTCCTGGTTTTGCTGAGATGGAATCCTGGGCCAGCCATAGTCTGCAGACCATTAGCAGCTTCCAGTCACCCAGCAGCTGAAGCTGGGAGGGGCACAAGCCAGGGCAGCTGCCCCAAGCTGGCTCCAGGTGTGACCCATCCCATAAACATCATGCTCAGTGTAAAGGGGGAGGTTTGGTGAAGGTGGGGGCTTTTCTTGTTCCTACCTATCTCCAGAGGGTCTTACTCATCATCCTGCTCCTAAGGATGCTTTGCTGGTTATTGTGGCAGCTGTTTGTTCACTGGGGTGAGTATAACTTTGTATACTTCATATTGGTTTTAATTTTGCTGCACTAAATCTGTTTTCATTTCAACCGTTGGTCTCCTTTTCCCAATCCCCTTTCCTGGCTGGAGAGGAGACAATGGGTGATGGAGCAACTGCTGTACTTTAGTCCTAGATATGGTCTAATTGTAGACAGAGGTATGAGGCAGCAGGTCCAAATACCCTGAACTCCACATAAAGGCATGTATATTGCTTACTTTCCTTATTTTTATCTCCAATAACCTACCACTGCAGAAAGATTCCAGAATGAGTCTGTATATATTTATTTCCTTCTTCATAAATAAGTAATTTTCTTAATCCCATTATTATGTGGTCTAATTCTACTTTATTGACATTCTTTTTTTCTGGGATGTCAGACAGTGAAAGAAAGATTTCCAGAGTTCCTTCTGTGCACACCCTCTTCAAAAGTTGTGCCTCCTGATCTACTTAGGTAGCTGCTGTTTGTTGTGCGAGGCTCATTTCAAGCACATAAGCAGTTTGCAGGACACAGGGCTCCCTGTGAGGTTTTAGGTGAGTTGCTGACACAGAGTATGGAGCAGACACGTGTCTTAACTGGGGTTGTTTAGGCTGGAGAAAAGGAGGCTCAGGGGAGACCTTCTCACTTTCACCAACCTCCCCTGAAAGGAGGTTGGAGCCAGGTGGGGTCAGGCTCTTGTTACAAGGAGCAAGCGACAGGACAAGAGGAAATGGTCGCAAGTTGCACCAGGGGAGGTTTAGGTTGGACATGAGGAAAAATTTCTTCTCTGCAAGGGTTGTGAAGGGCTGCCCAGGGCAGCAGGGTGAAGTCCCCATCCCTGGAGGGGTTTCAAAGCTGTGGAGATGTGGTGCTGAGGGACACGGTTTAGTGGTGCCCTGGCAGTGCTGGGGGAATGGTTGGACTTGATGATCTTAAGGGCCTTTACCAACCTAAACGATTCTATGGTTCTATGACAGCCATACTGCACTGCATGCAATAACCTTGTCAGAGTAAAATGCACAGTGTCCAGCTTCTACCTGTGGCAAGTTTGGAATAATCACTGTTGGTCCAAGAAGAGTGAGTCTTCCTTTCACTCCCATGGCAGAACATGTCCTAAATCTAAGCTACAGCTGAGCAGAAGAGGAATGACACGCAGGAGGAGGGTCCCGCTGGGAAGCTGGCAGGGACAGTTTGTCACTGTGACTCTAGTAGCAGCACATGGGTCATTCTCACTTCAGGCTGATCTCATCCCAGCTGCCAAGAAGGCGGAAGCAGGAGAAGCCTTTTGTTTCCCAGCCCTCTGCTCTCTGGGTGAAGAAACATTGAAGTGTGCAGGAGCAAATGTGTAGCAGTGGCACAGCTAAAGAATTAGGGCCTCTTAAAGCAACCGAATAGCAGAAGATGTTCTTTACATTTCTCTTAAAGATGTAATTGAAGACAAAGGGGGTTTGGCTGCCACACAAAACAAGATTCATGTAGGAAAGGAACCTCTTACCCCATGAAGTGTCACATTATTCTGGCCTGCGAAGGAGGCCACTTTACCAACTTGATGAAAGAGCAGGAGGAAAACGATGGGTCTGGGAGCGTGAAGGGAAAAGCAGAAGAGATTAAACAGAATGAGGAAGTGCCTCTGAGCTCTCAAGTCCACTGCCACATAACATAAACTGATCGATTGAACTCAATGCTGCAATGCTAATGAAGAAGCAAGAGGTAACTCGGCCATTTCACAATCTGCAGTTAATCAAGTGCCAACGTTGTGGTTTTCTTTGCTTTTTGTTCCAGGCCAGACTAACCCACGGCAGGGACAGGATGTTCCTGCAAAGCAGCAGGGGCCAGAGCAGCAGATGGGGACGGGCCTGTTCCTCGCTACTCCTGGTAGGGTTCTTCACAACATTGGTTCCTGTGCTTTGCCTTGTGCTGTTAAAATTCCTGCAGGCAAGGGAGAGAGGATGGCTTGGAACATACACACAGCATGTGAGTGGTGACTTTGGTCTGTATTTCCAGCCCAGGTCCCTGAGTCATAGGGTGTGTGTTAATTCTCAGAGTGAAAAGATATCCCTCAACTGCTTCAACAGTCACATTTTAAAAAAAATAAATCTATTTCTTCCATCAGCTCACAAATTCAGTCTCTTTTCCTTTTTATGTTTTTGTATTATTATTGTTCCAGTCAAGACAACAGATTTACTGGCACCATGAACTGGAAGCCTGACAGAGAGACTCACACAGAGCACGCATTTCATATGTTCCCCCATGCCTGGGCTGCACCGACTGCATCCTCCCAGAAGTAAGAGCTGTTTCCTTGCTTTTGTCAGACCTTTTATAGTGCAAGGTTATACAAAGCTATAGAGACCACCCAGCTGGAGCAGCTGTCCTGAGGAAAGCCCCTCCTGACTACCATGGGAGCAATTACCCAGCTGGTTCTACATCTCTGCAGACTTTTGATGCCTTTAACAGCATGGTGAATCAAACAGAACTACCTTCCTTTCTGATGGGTTAGAAACACGGTCGTTGCACAGCCTAAACTCACTCATTTTGTACACTTGAAGACAGCTTTTTCTATTTTATTCTGGGATATGCAACAGAAGGGAGAACACCAGATGATTTGCCAAATGGAGAGGATTTAGGCTGTGCCAAGTGCTATCTGGAGTTTACTCACAGACACATACGCCCCTACCACAAACTGTCTTGCTGCAATATTTTTCCACCAGGGCTAAAAGTGGTGCAAGATGCATTTTTGTGCGTTTTTCACGGATTTCAAACTGCCTGGGTACTCTGTTGGATTGCAGGTCTGGAAGTGTCTTAGAAACGGCTGGGCTTTCAAAGTTGGGCTTGTTCAAATACGTAGTCCATCTTGTAATTGACTGTCAGCTTGATTTACAATGGCAGTTGTGAAGGGTTGGGAGATCTCAGTCCAAAAGGCTCCCTGAAAGAAAGGAGGGGAAAAGTCAATCTGGTGTTAATATCATCAAAGGGCCAGGGAACGGTTTAGGCAACACGTCAGCCCCACACAAAATGCACTCGGGACAGAAGCAGCCAAGGCAGAGACAGTTTATACAACAAATCACAAAAGCTGTAGAAATTAAGAGACGCAGATGGAGGAATGGAGGTCAGAAAGGGGAAATAAAAAAAAAAAAATCAGTCTATTCAGAAGCAAAGCAAGGAATGAGCAACAACATTGATGTTTAGTAGATTCTGACCTTTCAAATGCTTTTGGTCATTTGTGGAAGAAGCTTCCTAAGAATCCAAATCATGTTATAGGCTTGAATGGGTGGCTTTGTGAATCACAGAATGGCAGGGATTGGAAGGGACCTCTGGAGATCATCTTGTCCAAGCCCAATCTTCCAGTCAACCACAGTTTGCCGAAACGTCATTTTTGACCATTTAATTTTTGTAAAATCCTGCAACTCTGGTTAAACATTAGGAAGGGAGGCAAAGGGGAAGGGAAGAAGAAGCTGATGGAGACATCCATGTTCCTTGCTTGGTCTCTGAACCTTCACTGCCTGATTCTCACTGAATCTTCACTGCCGAGGCTCTGAACATCTTGCATTTTGCAGCCATCACCTTTCCATTTTTAAACTCCACATGCAGTAAGGTTATCCAAAACTGATAGGACTAAGGGAAAACCTATTTTGCACCTATTACAAGTGTTTTCCAGCCACAACGTTGTCAAGTGTGATTCCTGTGTTTAAGCTGTATTTCTTTGTTTAGAGTAATACATCTGAGATTTTCACTGAACTAGGATCATTCCTGAACATTTCTGGCTTTGCTCAGATGTAATAAACAGCAATAAAAAATAAAGCAAAGCTGACTTCAAAAATCTATCGCATATTTCATGCACAAAGTTATATATTAAAATAGGACAGTTTTAGAGACTCAACAAATCAGTACATGAATTCTGATCTTGATTCTTTACTGGATTCTTAGGTCTTGATTTTTCTCGACCCAATGGACTGATTTGGATAGCTGCTTATTTTGCCACCAGGATCCTTTGCTCCTTGAGAAGGTTTAATTATTTCTGTATTTAAAACCCTTTTTCTCCATTGGGAAATTATGTCCATATTGTTTTCAGTGGCAGTGTTTACAAAAAAGATTTTTTTTTTTTTTTTTTTCAGCTAAAAAGAGTGGGTTTTTTAAAGAATATCATTCTGTTCCAATTTCTGTTGAAAAATATTTTACCTTATAAAATCAGAGGAAAACATAAACCAAAAACTATGTGAAAATATGTGCTTCAAATGAACCAATGTAGGAAAAAACAGATGGTGCTTTTCATCGACCTTAATTCTCCTTCTTTATATCAACTTCACTCCTGTTTTCCTCATCTTCAGAGCTTAGTGCACGTTCATTCAAGACAATCATGCTTTCTCCTTGCATGGCTCCTCATCATTGAAAACTCTCTCACCTTTCTACTCTCGTGTATCTTCTAATCTCATGTTGATACCTCCTTCCCATTTCCCACTGTTGCCAGAGAGCCTGTCAGTCCAGACACAAAGCAATGTTCTACCTTTAAGGCTTTACCACTATTTCTCTGACTACATCAGGTAAAAGTGTGCTCCCTGTTAAACAAAACCAGACGTTTTCTTGTGATTCCCTTGATTTAATTCATTGAATTTTGTCTTTGGGTATTATCATTTACCTGGAAAAAACCTATGGGACCTCATTAAAATGGCTTTCTTTTGCCCTTCTCCCAGAAGAGAATGTGGGACAACCATATTAATTAAAATACAGGTGGATCCCAAAGTCCCAACAACATTCCCTATAAGGAGCATGCTCATAAAATTTCATCCATTCACAATCCCCAGGATCTGGGTTTATTTTTTTTTTGTCTATAGCCCTCTTGGGATTGTTGGCTGGGGACTCATGTCTGGGGAAGGGAGGAACTGCTGCAGCTGCATAATGCCACTGAAATAAATCATTTAACACGTTTCCATATATTAATGGCTTTATTCAAGCCATTTTAAATAGGGCCAGAAATGCTGAGGTTCAAAATCTTCAGAGAGGTGAAAAATAAAACCAAGATGAATATGGGATTTGACATCCTTACAGACAGTGACAATGCAAAGGGGATTCAAATATGGTATTTGGGGTGGTAGAGAAACAAAGGAAATAAAACAGAAAGAAAAAGAATAGGAAAGAAGATATGGATAAAACAGAAGTTGCTCAAAGTATTGGAAGTCTTTGAAAACACTCTGAAATGAGTGGACACCAAACGTAGCATCATTGGTGCGTTGTGATCAGGGAGTTTGGCTTAAACTAAAACATAAAGAAGTAGATGCTTCCTCCAATGCAGTTCTTCTCTGAAATCCACAAAAAAAAAAAAGAAAAAGATTGAAAAAAGGATAAAACGTCAAGTGGTTGGAGTTCCTGGAGAGATGAGATGCAGTGAGGGAAGGCTTTCTTCCCAGGTTTCTGAAGAGTCTCTGCTTTTTAACACAGGACTCGGCTCCCCAGGGAACACGGCTCTCGGGACCATCAAACCCACGGCCTGGCCAGTAAAGTGCAGCTGCTTGTTTCTATTCCATGCTCTGTTCAAAAATGCAAACGTGGTGTCGTAGACTGAGAAAAGCTCCCATTTCAGGAGCCTTTGAGTTCTATCTCCTTTGGATCCATGTGCTTCTTGACTACTGCTTCTGAGTTCTACTTTGAGACTGGAATTTTACATCCTGAAAAGATTAAAAGAGATACACAAACTAATGCCTGTGCTCCGTAGAAGGCTCCTTTGTACATAAAGGAGGGAGAACTGAGAGCTGGAGATGGCCCAGTGTTCAGGAACAAATCCAAGAATATGCCATTGGCATCAGAATGTTTATCCCAGTTTTTGCTGCTGTAACTGAGAGCAGAATCCAGCTTTATTTCCTCAGCACAGGAGAGATATGGACATGGTGGAGCAGGGCCAGAGGAGGCCCCAGCAATGATGGGAGGGCTGGAACCCCTCTGCTGGGAGGCCAGGCTGAGAGAGTTGGGATGTTAAGCCTGGAGAAGAGAAGGCTCTGGAGAGACCTTCTTGTGGCATTTCACATGGGGACAGGCTTTTGAGCAGGGCCTCTTGTGAGAGGACAAGGGGTGATGGTTTTAAACTAAAAGGGAGATTCAGACTAGAGAGAAGGAAGAAATTTTTGATGCTGAGAGTGGTGAGAGCCTGTCCCAGGTTGCCCAGAGAGGTGGTCGCTGCCCCATCCCTGGAACCATTGCAGGTGAGGTTGGATGGGGCTCTGAGCAACCTGCTCTGGTTGCAGATGTCCCTGCTCTCTGCAGGGGGGTTGAATGAGATGACCTTTAAAGGTCTCTTCCATCTCAAACCATTCTGTAATTCTATGATTCTGAGATTTATTTAGCAGTAGTCAAAATTTTTTTGATCATAAATGTGTGTATCAATTCTGGGCAGTTCAGCAGCTTCAGAGAGAGTCTCTACTTGCAACGTGGGATTCCAGTTCTTCAGATAGAATACCAAAAATAACCTGAGATTTCTGAAGCATCAGTGTTCATACACTATCCCTCTACAGGAGTCATTGCTTTCCAGCTGAAGTCAGCCTTCCTCCTCCACAAATAATGCGAGCAAGCAACCTGTTTTCTCACCTTCTGCTCAACCTTCCTTCTGCTAATCCATGTAAAGTACAGCGGGAAATCCAATATGAGAGGGCAATGGTAGAAAGAGGCTAACAAAGCAAAGTTCTCCTGCAGAGGCTTTGAAAACAAGCACCAGGAAACCAAGTAAGTAATAAATGGTATGAGGTTCTGTCCCTGGCAAGGCAGAGAACGTGGGAGAGAGCAGGGGAAAGATGCTGGTTGTATTTGCCACTGGAAATGTAACCTCAATCTTAATGGTCTCCTCTTGGCAGTATCTGGGATCATCCTTTCCTGCCCGCAAGCGTTTATCGAGGCCAGGAAAACCACTCTGACATTTATGTGCTGTCTGCAGAAGGAAAGGGATGGGTGAAGACTTTCACTGGAGACTGAGCCTCCGTTTGATCAGGAGCTGTTTGAAGAGCCAGACTAGATGTAGCAAGGAATCAATGGAGCTTTATTTCATATAGTCCCAATCTCAGAGGCAGGATTCCTTTACCTGAAATCACTCTTTAGCTGTTTCTCAGCATAATACGTGTGGATTTTATGCAACTTGCCAACATCTTCTCTTCTTAAAACCCTTTATCTGACGTCTCAAAATTTCAGCCTTTGAGGCTACATTATTTTACTTTTACAAGGTGACCTCTTTGATGTTTCAGGGTGCACACAGTTGCAAAAACGCCCAAAGCAAAAGTATTAAGCACAAAGCCAATTTTATTTGGCATATAAACAGAAACTAAGACCTAGGATCTAAGACCAAAGTCCTCTGCTCTGGTGCTTACAAGTTCTCTGACAGCAACAGCCTGGTTTTTATCAAGAACCTGTAAAAGTCCCTTTAAATGAGACTTAAAAGATGAGCTCATTGCTGGGACCAGCCCATGGTTCTCCTGATTCAGCAGTGCTCACTCAATGTGCCCGAAAGTACTTCTCAATTTCATCACTCAGAGCCTACGTGGATGACAGATGGAGGCAGACAAAGTGGTGATGGCAGGGGTGGAGGGTGCAGAATTTCCTTTCCTTTTTTGTCCCTTAGTCAAACAACACCCTCCAGACTCCTCCATCTCTGCAAGTTAATGGCAGCTACAAGATGTAACATTCACCAGTTCAACGGTTTGCAACCTAACTCAAGGCTCAGCTGAGTTTTTTCATGTGGAAGGAGGCAGGAAAATAAAATCAGAAGGCTTAGTGGCTGTGTGATGCCTATTTGTTATTTCTCTGATTGTACCTGAGAGTTAAGTGTGAAATTTTGCATTAAAGTAAATTGTTATGTCGTTGTAACAACCCAATAAACCTGTCTGTGGAGCTTTTAAAGAAGCAGAAAGCAATGAACTCTTAGTAGGAGTATTTCAAATAGTCCCTTTAATTAGCTCTTATTTTGGACCACTTTTTCCAACAAATTAATTCTATACTCATAAAAAATAACAGAGCGAGAATCTTGGAACCTAAAGCCCTCTAACCAAAGTCTCTCCATCCTTCATTATCGTTGCTGTCCTCTTTCTCTTGGAACTGAGGAAGGAGCAAATCAACCTATGTCCTTTCTTCAGGTCACGTATGTCTTCAGCCAGGTTGTTGGGTGTGGAGCAAGCAATGCCAGGCTTACTCCTAGGTTGCTTTAATGCACTGTTTTTAATCCACGATCCAGCTGTGCTGGCCTTTTGTCTGTATCTCTATTCTCTGTGTCAAAAACACTTGCAGCAGGTGCCTGAAATAGCTTCAGAGGCCTTTTTTTTTTCCTGTTCTTGGTTGTTACATTCTTCCAGCTTCCTCCTCTCTATCTACACATCTATTCTCATTGGCCCTGTCATTTTCTGCATTTCTTTCCCTGTGGAATCATCCATCACACAGTTAGGGCAGTTTTGCCTCTTGGTTTCCAGCAGCTGCATCTCACCCCAGCAACGTCTGCGTTTTGCAATCTGCATCTAGGAAAACACAACAGTAATGGACTGCAGTAAAAATTGTGTTGCTGCACATAGTGGTTCTCATTTTCTGTCCTTCTGAGGGTTTTCTACTCTTGAAGAAATTACTTTCTTTGCCAACTTGGAAGCTAAAACTTTGCTGGTTTTTTATGGTGTTTTTTTTTGCTTAGCTCAGTAATGGTCTGTTGTTATTGTCCAGAAGGGAGCCCCAGGTGGGACCGAGGCCTGAGACATCAGCTGTTTAAACAAGCGGAACGGCTGCCATTAATCTTTGCTTCTGGAGCTCATAACAGGAAAATGGAGCAAGCAGGGAATTGGTTCTCAATAAAAGAAGCGTCCTTCAGCCTTGCACGGTCTCATGTCCAGGCACTAATCAATATATATTGTTCCCATAGATCACGGTAGCAGCAGGTGAGAAATGGCTTGGACTAGAGGCTTGTGTAGAGGGGACATGTGATGATTTCCCATGCACGCCACAGACAAATCAATCTTCTAGAATAAGATTCACAAGAGGTATCAGAAAAAGGCAAGAGATGATACCAAGGATGCTTGGGAAACAGACCCTTTAGGGGGGAATATTTAAGACATGAAGAAAGTCTGGTTCCTGTCATAAGGGTTTTCTTGTACTTCAAAAATCAATACAAATATGTTAGAAGATATGTCTGCAAAAATACTGGTAGCTGAGAAGTGTCACCTGCCTGCACACCAGCCCCTCCTTGTCCTGATGCTGTTTGATATCCCATCACAATCCTCTCTCTTTCCGCTGCTGGACAGTAGAGCAGGTTCTGGTATGTACTGGATTGAGCATCTCGGAAGGAATGGTTTAATGTGCCCAACAGCTCTCTTTTCTGTCAGGAACAGAGGGGACCTTAAATGGGGCCCTGATGGAGAATAGAAAGGTTTTAATGGCAGCGAATTTGCCCGGTAGGTAACAGAGCCCCTGCATTTCCAGCTGCTGTGCAGGAGAGGTTGCAGCAAGAGGCGTTCCAATTCCCAGGGGGAAGAAAGCATTTCTGGTTATATTACCAAGACAAACAGCGCAGTGAAATCAGTTCTGAGATGAGAATTGGTCCCGAAAGACTGACAGACTAAATTTTCAATACAATTCCATTCATATGCTCCTTTGGTGCTTTCTACTTTTTTCCTTCTAAGTGGGTGGTAGGCAGTGCAGAATGTGGCAAGCTCCTTTGTATGATTGATGGTTCAGACTCTTCAATTAAAAGCATGTTTGCAGGTTTGAGGGAATCTGTGGTGAGGAAGAAGGGAGGGAGAGCTCTGTGTGTGTAAAGAAGAGTTGTATTTTGTGGGGATCTTACCAATGCTGATCAATATAAAGGGTGGGGGGCAAGAGGATGGTCAGACTCTTTTCAGCGGTGCCCAGTGACAGGACAAGGGGCAACGGGCACAAAATGGAACCCAGGAGATTCCATCTGAGCGGGAGGAGAAACTTGTTTGGTGTGAGGGTGTCAAAGGCTGGCCCAGGTTGCCCAGAGAGGTTGTGGAGTCTCCTTCTCTGGAGAGATTCCAAACCTGATCCTGGGCCCCCTGCTCTGGGTGACCTGCCAGAGCAGGGGGGTTTGATAAGATGGTCTCCAAAGGTCCCTTCCAACCCCCACCATGCTGAGATTCTGTGATTTCGTGATAAATGGTATCCTGTAATATGTCCTTAGCATGTGTTTTTTATGATACTCAGTATCTTTGGTACTTGGATATTTCTTTTGCCCTCTAAGAAATTAGATTTCGATTCATTCATTTTATAAATGGCCTTTTCTTATGGCCATGATTGCTGAGAGTGATCATTAGCAAGTTTTTTTCTTTTTCTTTCACTAATCTATTGCAAGTTACACTAAGGAATGACTGATGCCATCACTGTCTAAACAGCCCTGGGATGTGAAGTGCCCGTTGTCTGCTGGCTTGTGAGAAAAGCAGACTTTTGTAACCACATTGGCTCTTAGCTGTGTTCTGGGCTGGGATTTTGCTGGCAGCTATTTGCAAGGTGCTGAAACAACACTGTAAATTGGCATGGCTCCAGCTGGACTTTGGGAGGAGTGAGTAAACAGCATAGATCATTCAGACCCGCCATGTTTCAGAGCTGGGCTCTGGCTGTAAATCTGGGCTATGGAACCTTGTTAATGCATCTTTGTGGCTTCTGGACTGCAGGTGTTGATTCAGTTACCTGTCATGTTCTGTTAATCTAAGGGATGTTCCTACAAACCAGCCTCTCACTGTCTCTGAGTGGTCCTCTGGAAGTGACTCTCTCTTTCCCTTGATTGTAGATCTCTTGTTGTATCTTGATTTAAACACCTCAGACTACCTGGGATGAAGCCAGTTGTGTGCATTCCTACTGAGAGCGGGGAAACTGATGCCACCCTGGTACAGTCAGAAAGATTAAGACAGATTAAGCCACATACATTGTGGTTCATGTCCCCCACCTCCCAGCCCCTTGCAGGTTGACAGATTGTTTCTCAGAGATGTTTCTTGTGGCCATAGGCCGTGTTGTGAAGTGAGAAGCCTGGCCTTTCCCTCCTCTGTTGTTTGCACCTAAAATGTACATGCCCAAACCTTACCTGAGTTCCACTTTATGACAGCAAAGATAAAACCCAAGATGTGCAACAAGGATGTAGCATTAAATTATTTTGACAGAGCTAAGATTACTTGCCTGGAGTGTCAGTCAGGAGAAAGCAAGAAGACAGCATGAGAAGTACACTGATGTTGTGGGTAAGTGATGTAGGTCACTTAAAGAATGACCGTCAAAGCTATTAGCAAAAGTGATTTTAAATATGAATTTGTTAAAAGTGGGACTTAACAAAGTTGGATGGCAAAGTTCACTCTATTACTTACCAAATGGAAGGGATGCACAAAGGAAAATCAAGTTAGAATCTATTTAGAATGATTTACACAGAGACCAGAGATGTAAAAGAGTAAGGGAGACCCTCCAGTTGAGTCATGGGGCTCAGAATTGACCCCCTTGCTTTCTAAACTCCCGATGGATCTTAAGTGTAGCTAGATCCAATCTTAGTCCCAGACTTGGTCAACGGTTTATGTCTAATGGAAGGGATACAAAGGGTAAGGAAACCTCCCATTGAGTTATGAGATTCAGAATGGACTCCCTTGCTTTCTAAACTTCTCAGAGAGGAATCTAGGTGCACTGGATCAAGATTTAGTCCCAGACTTGGTCAGTGGTTTATATCTAAAAGATTTAGACACCTGGATTTCAGTAGTACTAATTCAGCATGCTACTGAGAATCTGTTGCAAATAAGGGGTCTCACTGCCTTGGGTAAGGAAGGATCTCTTAGTCTCAGGTAAGGAATCTCAAACCTTGAGAGGTGTCCCTGCTCGAGGGGACAGACGTCTGGTGTGCAGCCCAGTTCTGTCCAGGGAAAACTGGAAATGGACTCATCCAACAATCTGTCACTGGTGAAAGATCTCATTGCTTTGAGGAGCAACCTTGAGAGATGTCCCAGCTCAAGAGGAGATCACTGCCATGCAGCCACGTTGCCATGCAGGGAGAGCTCAAAGAAAGCTCACTTGGGCTTTTGGAACGAAGTGGTTGGCTTGTAGTCAAATTGTTTCTTTGGAACCTGTACCAAACTGCTGTGAGTTTGGTTAAGGAGGGGTCAAGTGCATCTATCACAGCTGGTCCAAGTCCAGAGTCCTGAGAAGAATCTTTTGAGGTGGAAATGCCTGGGCATAGAGCTTTTTAGAAGAGGCAGACCTGGAAGCATCTGCAATCCTGCAAGACTCTGAGATGTCCTTCGGATGTCCATGGCTGTTGAAGATAAGCAGGGCATGAGCAATAGTCGTTAGCGTCTCCCTATCTTTTGTATGCAGCCGCTCAGTTCCCAGTACCATGGTACATACACCTTGGAACATTATTGTTTAAAAATTACTCTATCAACTTTTATCTGGATTTCCACGTTTCTTATAAATATTCATGTATTTAGTTTCACAGCACCCTTCAAAACAGGGATTTCAGCCCCTGAATGACCTAAACTCTCAGCATAAAACGTTAGTCCTCTGAAGGGACAGGCTAATGGCCTAAAATTTCACCCTAAGTGAGGGTCTGCATCCATTCAGAAACATGTGGAGTATGGAGAAGGGGGATTTTGTAGTCTTAACTTATTCTGCCATTTCTTAGTCAGAAAACTACCCTTTCTGTGTATTGTTATTCCAGCGTAAACTACCAGACTGTATCTTACTTTGTTTAAATGAAAATAAGTCCTAAAGGTGCGTAGTGAAGTAGCAAGTGAAGAAGTTCTAACTGATATGTATGGTTTGAGCTTTACTGGCTTAAATTCATTAAATCTTTTCCAAGAAAAGGGGATGCGGGGCAGATATTTGGGGTTTTATACAAATAACTTCAGCACGCAGAGGGGCCTGTGAAATTATTAACTGCTCATAATAATCCCCACAACTCCAAGCACAGGGTCCTATCCAGCCACGGCTTCCGACTGTCCACTGGCAAAATCTATGTTGTGCCTGCCGTGCATCAACAATCAGGGGTTTCTTTGCCCTTCTCTGGATGGATGAAAGTGGGAAACAAAGGGGCTGTGAATGTTTTTCACCTGTTCTTCAAGTTAGAATTCCAGTTCACAGCATTGCCACTAGAATAATTACTTATTGGATTTGTCATTAATTCTAGTTGTTTCTAATGCATTAGCACAGAGGCTGTAAGAACCAAGGGAATAGAAACATTGGAAGCTACTTCTCGCACATCAGTGAAATAATAAAACACTATGAACTGAAAGAGGAACATGAGCTTAAAAGAACAAATTGCATCTGGAAAATTTATTTATGTATCAAAACTAATTATTGCAAGTTCCACCTCGGTAGCACTTGAGGATTTCATTACAAGATCTAATTGGGAGTTATATGGGCTGTAGAAGTTTTTTATCTTTTAATTGGTAGCAGAGATCAAAGCAAAGAGAAAGGGAGACAAACTTGGTATTTGTTCCATAAACTCACCTTCTGGCTTCATTTGCGTTTACGTGGTTCTCTGGAGCTGTTCACAGCACAGCCTTGTATTAGCATGCCAAGAGAGAATCTGCTGCTGGTCCTTCAGTTCAGTGCTTCAGAAATTCATCAAAGTCATTCAGGCAGTCAAATCTTAATTACCAAAGGGTGCTACTTCAGCCCTGAGTGTCCTGCCTCTCCTCACGCCTCTCTGGTGAAAGCCTCACTGACTTGACACCCACTGATGTCAGCCCAGCTGGCACCAAAACCAGAAGCACGGTAGCTTAAGTTAAAAGTGAAACTTCTAGAAAAATGAAAAGCCTGTAAGAACCTCATCCTCACCTCCACTTTTCACAGTACAATCCAACAGTCACTGCAGCTGAAACCATTATGAATGGGGGCAAGTGAAATACCTCTTGAGCTGGTGTGGAGACACTTCTAGAGTCAGTGAGGAGGAGGTAGATTCTTCCAGTCCAGTGAATTGATAATATGTGACCTTGTTGATTCTGAGGCAACAGCAGCAACAGGGGGATCTAACCATTGTAGGACTTAGCTAGATGCTGGTGCTGCCAAGACACAGCACAGCGAGACAAGCAGTGGGTAGAGATGGCCTACACAGTAACAGCTCCAAGACTAGAGGCCATAATGACATGGTGGGTGGCTTTAGGGCCCCAATGGTGAGATCAATAAGGGACTACACATTGGTGATACCAAAATATCTCCTCATAGAAGTCAGGCAGCATTCTTCAGCTGAGCTCAAGGTGAACTAGTCCAGGTAGACTTTACATTATAATATCTAACATCAGTCTGTAAGAGGACACAGCAGCAGAAGTGGTATAAAAAAAGAAAAATGAGGCCACAACATCTACACATAGATTTCCAGAGGGCAGAAGGCCAAACTGCCAGTGTTCAGTTGCTTTAGGAACCTTCAGAGAAAGTGACTCAGGAAAGACAAAAGGTGATGCTGACCCCAATGACACCATCATTTTCTCTCTGTGATGGTCCTGGCATGTGTCCTCCACTGAGAAAACATCCTGCTTCCCATGGTGTTCACATATAAAATGAGTATTAAGGAGGAATTGTTTCAGGAAGCTGCTTTATTTCTTTTTCTCCAGCTCATTCTAACTCTCACCCTCTCCTTGAAATGGCTCAAGGGCTTCAATAGTAGATCCTTCCCTTTCTTTCCCAGATATTAATTAAAGAGCTCAATCTTCAATGCATTTATTATAATAAAATAGCCACACAGTGTAAAGCAATCTAATTTCCCCTACTCCACAGAGGCCAACAAAATGCCCACTTTGGGGCTTTAATATAATGAAAGAGCTGAAGAGTTCTTTAGAGCCACACTGAAGATTCATGTGTTTATGTGGGTCACAGGTGCTTTATTACATCCTCATCATTACAAAAAAAAAAAAAAAGGCTTATCCTGTGATGAGTTCCAGGGTGTGACAGAAAGCAGGCAGAGCATGCTTTTTAAAAGCATTTGCAAGAGCAGCCAGTGTCTCATAGAAAGTCATGTGCAGTCCTGTCTCCATTAGTTCCTCCCAGCTGAAGAGCTGCAGAATGGTCATAGCCCGTGATACAGGTGGGCTACACAGCAGCATGTTTCTTCCCGAACCAAATGGTCCTGCTCTGGACCAGGCCACAGAAGTGGACAGATGGGAGGAAAGGCTACAGCTTCTTTCTCATGGTTGGTATGACCCAGTGGCAACAGTGGGAAGTAAATTTTGCTCTTACCTGGTATTTTTCCTGCTTGAGAAAATGAGGATTTTTGAGATATGATCAACTTTAGATAGTCCACATGAAGAAGGCTGTCTGAAAAATGCCTCCCCTGCAGTCTGTACCTTACCAGATACTAGAAAATCCAACCACAGTACATGAAACCATAGGAAACCAGACTCAATTAGTTCATTTGCTCCCAGAACTACGTGTTTGCTTATGGTGGTAATTCATAAAAGTTCTCCTGCATTCGCACTCCTCTGCCTGGAACACCCTAATGCTCTGTTTGCACAGGGCTGTCTACACTTTGAAGTGTGAAATGGCTGAAAGAGGACGCTTCACAGAGCAACAGCCCAGAAATGGCTTTGGGGCTTTGGTGTGTCCAAACAGACATGGGGGACTGAGCTCCCCCTGCCTAGGTAATTGTTTTACATCTGTGCCAAATGAACTTCAAGCTTTTCCATTCTGATTCAGTGGAGTTTGGACACCCTTTAAGGGTTAGTTTAAATAACAGCCTAAGTGGCAAGACAACAGAAAACTAAGTGCTGTGATATGGAGAGGCCAGCTCAAAATGGGTAAAGCAATAATAAAACAGATTAACATTGTGTAGCTTTCATGCCAGCAATCCTAATATAATTTACATGCTCTACAGGAATCACAGGAAAATAGGGACATAGGATTGGCAGAGACTGCCTAGGTCATTGAGGCCAGTCCTCTGGTATCAGAGGCAACAATTGCATATAATCCCTTTTATACATCCTTTGACTTGCCAACGGAATGCAGCAAACCCTGGGGAGAACACTGCAGCTGTTCAGAAGAGCACAGAAAAATCCACTGCCTGTTTACAATTAAAAATGCAATTGAATGGATAGAGGATTTCAACAGGGATGAACCAAAAAGTTTGATTTAGCTCATGTCTGACTCCAGACTTTTCTGGCATCCATATAGAAAAGGGTTACACATGAATATCTGATGCAAGAGATTCACATTCCTCTTTCATACATAAAGAGGGACTATGAGAACGGAGATTTGATTTGAGCACCTGCATGGTCAAAAATTGCCCATGGATCTTGAACAATCAAGACTGTTGAAAATTCCCCTTTATATATCACTTGAGGTATATTCAAGGTAACATTTGATGAGGTTGCCTGTAGGCTCCAGGAAAGGCTAAACAAACCCAGGAGAGAGAACAGACCAGCTTAATTCCTGTCTTGATGTGGCATCAGAGGTGTTAATCTATGACATGACACCCTGAGAAAACCACAGGGGTTTGCCAGAAACCTGGAAGTCTCTGTTCAATTTGTGATTCAGACATTTAATTTTATCTTATTCCTTTGCAAGTTTGTCCTGGTTTTGCTGGGGTGGAATCCTGGGCCAGCCATAGTCTGCAGACCATTAGCAGCTTCCAATCACCCAGCAGCTGAAGCTGGGAGGGGCACAAGCCAGGGCAGCTGCCCCGAGCTGGCTCCAGGTGTGACCCATCCCATAAATGTCATGCTCAGTGTAAAGTGGGGGGGTATTAAGGAGAGGACTCCTCTGATCCTGCTCTACCCATCCCTGGAGGCTTTTGTTCACCATCCTACTCCTGAGGATGCTTTTCTGGTTATTGTGACCGCTGGATGCCCACTGGGATGAGTATGACTTTATATACTTCACATTGGTATTAATATTAATTTTGCAGTTTCATTAAATCTGTTCTCATTTCCACCCATGGGTCTCCTCTCCTTTTTCTGATCCCCTTTCTCTGCTGGAGAGAGGTCATTGGGTGACAGAGCAACTGCTACAACTTAGCTGCAGATATGGGCTAAATGTAGGCAAACTTAGATAAAAATAACCCATTGCTAGTTGATTTGGCTGCTGGAAAGGCCCAGTTCCATGGCAAGAGGAAGGGATTAGCTGGAATGGCTCCCTGGGACTGATAAGACTAATGAGGAAACAGTCTGTATTGTAAACTTCCATAGAGTGCGTGTCAAGCAGTTTAACCTTCTGCTCTTTCCTTGCCAGTGGCCGATATTTCTGACTGTATCTTCATAGGGGAAGCATAGGTCTGTCTTTCAGGGCTCTTCATGCTCCAGACACTATTATTAGCCAAACTATAAGTAGTATAATCAAGACATCACTTGAACCCGTGCCAGAAGCTGGAGCCCTGACTGTTTTCTAACCTAAAGAGGGCTGCTCCTTGCTTGCTCACTACAGGAGGCAATTGTCAGTGCTGCATTGAACCAACAAGGGTGAGATCCACTTAGAATCAGAGAATTGCTTAGGTTGGAAAAGACCTTTAAGATCATCGAGTCCAACCATTACCCCAGCACTGCCAGAGCACCACTAAACTCCACCACTGCTCTGGCCTCTGAGCTTTGGAGAAGAGATGAGAGAAACAAAGGAATGTGAGAAGTCAATTAAGAGTTAAAGCATTGGCAGAAAATCAGTAAGCAACTTCTAGCCTGGTTTCAGCAGCTTTTACAGGGCAGATATGCTGAGGAAAATTATAAAACTGAAAATGTGGAGGAATAAATGAAGTAAGAGAAGTCAAGTTTAGTGCTAAATTTATCTGGAGCATTCTATAAAGGCCTGACTTACCAGGAAATTCCTCTTATACTTACTTTGCTCAAAATACAATGTTGATATTTCTGTATATGTGTATGACAATAATTTCTTGATATTTATACTCAGTAGACTAACCTTTCTACAACATTCCTGTCTACTCCTGAAAGTTAAATGTTAGTGTATTTTTAGCATATAGTGAGTTTCCTATAACTTCTATGCCTTGACACAAAACCCCTGGAAATACCAGGTGCTACCTGGCCTTTGCTTTGATAAAGGGAATTTTAGATTGCTTATCTCTAAGTGCTGTGGCAATTCTCCTGGTCATTACAAAGGCCATCAATTTCTGATAGCAGAACAGAAAATGAGGGTGAAGAAGCAAGTGCTATGGACCTTAGGCAGCACATCTCATCTCAGGGGCAGGCTTTGGGGAGGTGAGCAGGAGCTCGCCAGGAGATGAGCTGAGAGGCGCTAGTCTGATGAGTTCCTATGATCCCAGGGATACATAGACAGATGTCAAAGAGCATCTCAAGCATCATGCCTTGAAATGCAAGAGAAGGGGCAGGTGACCTACACAGCATGTGCAAATGGACACAAGGATGGGCCGCTTCCTGCACTGGGCAATTATCATGGCACAGCAGTGATACTTCCTGTGATTAAAGGCAGGGATCATTTCTAGCAAAGGAACAAGTAACTGAACAAGGTGAGAAGGGCAAGAGAAAATGTGATAAGGCAAGAAGGTCCAAGCCCAAGTAGTCATAGAATCATTAGGTTGGAAAACATCTTCGAGATTGGTTTGCTTACATTATGGACACAAAGCAGGGAGAAAAGGAAACTAGGAAAAATGCTCAATGCTGCCACACGTTGGAGAGTAGAGAGAATAAAAGGCTAAGAGGTACAAGGAAGTAGCTAATGATGATATACTTCTAGTAGCTATAGCTGCAGCAGCAATGAACTCGCTCTTCTTCCCCTGTGAGGAGAGTGGAATGCTGACAAACTGCAGGCAGGTAGTGAAGGGTCCCCAGAGCCTTCCCTGCAGACTAGTGCTGGTTGTCTGTGGAAAAACCACCTCCCAGGTGGGTTACACCAAAGACACACTCTGCTGCTCTGGAGGAAACGGGCCATCACTCTGCTCTCTGGCCATTCGGTCATCAGCTTCCCCATTCAGCACTCATAAAAGCACTGGTTGATGCTAATAGGGATGGACTGAGAAAGGACTTGTTTCTGCCCCAGCTTTCAGGCAATAACGCTCAGCTGTGTCCGTGACACCTAAACACAGTCTGCTGATGGTCGTCTCAGGTCTCCCTCTTGCTGGGCAGGGCTCATTTCTGTCTGAAGTACAAGAACAGAGCATATTGCGACTGTGGAAATGTCACTGAATTACAGCAAGGTGAGCATTTGCAAGGGAAAAGAGGCAGGTTCGCCAGCGAGCTCCTTCGGAGCATGTTAACAAACCCAGCTTATCTCCCCCGCCAGCTCTCCCCCGCCCTGCTCCCATTCCCACTGAATAGACACTAATTGAAAATTATGTTTTCAATGTGAAGCCTTTTTCTAATTTGGTCTTGTTTAGAAGCATTTAGGGATCCTATGGTTTGTTGTATTCCAAAGTGATTTGCATGAACTCCCTGGGGAAGCCAGCAAAGGGCAGTGTCAACATTTTGCTGGCAGACAGCGAGGGTTTCTACTCAGCACAGAATATTCATGTGCTACAAGGAGCCCAGGTTCTTGGGGTAAAGGAGACAGCTGTAGAGCCCGCTGTGCAAAGCATCAAGGAAAATGCTGTGCTCTCTGTTCCTCTCCAGGGGCTTTTGTAGTCTTTAGCAGTCTGAACTTCCCTGGTAGGCATGGCAGGACACTATGGAGTATTTAGATAATTAAAAAATTTTTTTAATGAGAAAGGTAGAATTGCCAATGAGGTTAGATGTGCTCAAAAAGTTTTCCAGGCTTTAGGTCACATGTACACATCACATTGCATACTCTAAAAACTTTTCATGGTGTTCTGTACCCTTTTATGCATTTATGACAAATTAATGTATAAAGTCTAAAATACTTTATATTCACCCAGCAAAAGATGTAGTCATGCACTCAGCCATGTCTTACACATGGGCCTATGTATCCAGCACATGCATGATGCCAGACATCATAGAATGGTTTGGGTGGGAAGGGACCTTTAAAGGTCATCTAGTCCAACCCCCCTGCACTGGGCTGGGACATCTGCAACTAGAGCAGGTTGCTCAGAGCTTCATCAACCCCACCTGAATGGTTCCAGGCATGGGGCATTGACCACCTCTCTGGGCAACCTGGGCCAGGCTCTCACCACCCTCAGCCATGTTGCTATAGTATTTCATCCAGGTGGCAGGGACCTTTTATTATTAAGTGCTACTTTGGATATATATTCCAAGTATTCCATCCCCACTGCTGGGATTTTTCTGAAGTACCTCTGGAGAACATTGCCAAAACCTGCTAAAAACAAACCTCAGATCTGCACAATTCTCCTCTCTCTTTTGTCACCGTCTAGCTCCTTCTGCATAGCCAGTGTCATTTTCACACTCTCATCAGCCAGCGTAGAGGGAAACAGTGCTCTGTGCCTTTGCAAATGCCACTGCAAATACACAGAAGCTGTGGAGAAGTTGTCACAGCTTGCTGCCATGTGGCTTTAGTGCTGCCAATCTGCCACTGCACTGCGGAGCAGCTCTCCCATGGTTTTGGAAGCGGTGGCAACAGCTGTCTCACCAGCAGCAGCCTCAGGAGCACGGGAAGGCAGAGGATGTCAGGCTGCTCAGCATGGGAGCTGGGTCAGCATCCATGGTTGAAATGCTGGTTCAGAGTTTATCAAGCAAAAGGCAAGTGCTGGGGAAGGTCATAGAATCACAGACTGGTTTGGGTGGGAGGGAACCTTTAAAGGTCACCTAGTCCAAATCCCCTGCAGGGAGCAGGGACATCTGCAACTAGAGCAGGTTGCTCAGAGCCCTGACCAACCTCACCTGCAGTGGTTCCAGGGATGGGGCATCAATCACCCCTCTGGGCAACCTGGAACAGGCTCTCACCACTCTCAGCGTCAAAAATATCTTCCTCACATCTAGTCTGAATCTCCCTCTTTAGGTTTTAAACCATCACCCCTTGTCCTCTCACAACAGCCCTACTCAAAAGTCTGTCCCCATCTTTCTGACAGGTCCCTTGAAGTGCTGAAGGGCCCCAAGAAGGTCTCCACGGAGCCTTCTCTTCTCCAGGCTGAACAAGCCCAGCTCTCTTAGCCTGGCCTCCCAGCAGAGGGGTTCCAGCCCTCACATCATCGCTGTGGCCTCCTCCAGACCCCAGAAAGGTCCTGGGACAACCATCAGCATTTACTGAGTTTCTGGGTAAGACACACTGAATTCTTGGATGTTTGTGCAGGGTTCAGCTCAAAGTCAGTGCCACCTGCCCAAGCACCAGAGTTCCTGCAGGAACTCGTTTGCTCTGGCTGAGGGGAGTGCAGACAGATCAGATTTCTGTGCTGGAGGTGGGTAGTGGCATTAAAAAGGTAGCATCAGCAGATGTTACAAGGTTGGCCAATGTTCAGAGCTTGTTGAGGGTTGTGTACACACATGCCTGGGAGTCTGAAAAATGAAAAGTTGGATGTCCTCACTTTCTTCTGCACAAAGTGTCAGTGGCTGTGGTAGAAATGGGTACCACTGCCTGGGGCTGCGATACCTGGATGAGCACAATGGCAGACTTGCTAATATGAGTGCAGATGGTCTAGAAGCAGTCCTCACTCTTATAATGCCAGGCACTCTCAAAGTCATATTCAATAAAACCCCTGATTTGTTCCTATCTCTGTAACTGGCGTTCATGTTGTTGGTATTCTGCCTGTAATTCTGGAGAGGCTGCTCATCCTTTATGTGTGATTACATCTTTTACCTGATACCACGCGTGCTAGAAAGGAGTTGTTCAATTATTTGTAGCTAAGGGATAACATGAGGAAGCATCCGAGTGTCAAAAGGGGAAATGTTGGAAGTGGTAATGCCGTGGAGCGCTGCCGGCTGCTGTGGGGAACGCTGAGCTTTGCCCGGTGCTGGCGAGAACATGGGAGAAATCCTCTGTGAGAGCACAATTCCTTCTCCAAAGTGACACTTGCTTGGGACATGTGCTCAAGGGTGCCTTATGTTCCCACTTTTGGTGGTTTTATACTTGTGTTTGAGTAAACCAGTGGCTGTGTTGCTTTCTTTGTGGAACATTCCATGAATATCGCTGTGAATTTCAAGGCTTTAACAAGGAATTGAGAGCGAGTGCTTCAAGGATGGTAGCACAAATATTTTATGTAGTTATTTGAAATATTTCACAAAACATTAGATGAGTATCTTCTATGATCTGATTTGTGCAATTCCAGAGTTATATCTTATTCAAGGTGTGGAAATACTTCTTTGGAATGGCAGGAAATATTTCATGAAATATGCCACTAACTTTCATATGAAATTGCATTTAAAATTTCATGCCTAGCTACACTCCAATGTCTTAGAAAGTTTTATGGAACTTCCCTTTTGAAAGTTTCCTAAAAATATTACTACTGCTTTTCAATTATGCTCATGTTTAATTCAAAGTATTTTAGAAAACAGTAACTTTCTTTTAATAATTGTGTAGAAGTGAAAGGGGTTTTTGACAAGTATGAAAAGCAAGCCCAGTTTGCCACCTTCAGTGCCATACAGGCTAGAATGACAGGACAGAAAATCCCCAAATGAAGCACAGTAGTTAATGGCACTGACATCTAATCACATGAAGAGCAACGATTAAAAGACAGACAAGTACAGAAAGAGGTTCCCCCAGCACTTCGTAGATGCTACATCCATTTTTAAGTCTTCTTGATAAATACTGTATTTCAGTCACGTTTTCCTACCCTTTGAGATGTTTCCTCTCTATTATTGCTGCATGAATGTTCCACACAAACAAGAAAATCAAACTGACTCTGGCAAGAGCTGAGTTTTCAATCTTGACGCAACCTTGCCTGTGTGGAAAGACACACAGCATTCTTGGCTCCAAATAATAGTGCCAGTTAACTGTAGTTAACATGCAAGGCACAAATGCTTTGTCAGGGCTGTGGCAGCTTCTGAACTGTAGCCCAGAGTGAGCATCACTACAAATTCACAAATCGTTTGTTAAGGATACTCTAAAATCCCTACACACCGTAGCAGGGTAAACAGTAAAACTGGTGTAATCGGACTGTTCTTACACATACAAAAGCCGCAATCTGGGAAGAAAAAAGAGGAAAACCCCACAACTTTATTTCTCTAATCTCATTTTCCAGATGAATTTGGAGATGTCACTTGGAACAGGCTAGGTGGAGCAGGTTTTTTAAAACAGCAGTGCACCGCGGCTCTCAGTACTGCATGGAAATCATTTAATAAAGGCTCGCTATCGTTCTGTTTATGGGAGCAGGTATCCCTTGGTTGGACACCAACTCTCTTTGCAGAGCGGGAAGCTGGCGGCGCCGACTGCAGCATCTGCGGGGGCCGAGCGCCGCCTGCTGACGCGGGGGCCTGCGGGGCCTGGGCAGCGGGTCCTCGGGTGCCGTGCCTGGGACAGGGGGCTCGGGCCATGGGGCCTGGGCAGTGCGGCCCGGGCTGCCCCCCGAGCTGCGGGGCCTGGAACATGGCCTGGGCTGCCCCTTGTGCTGCGGTGCCTGGGCCACGGGGCCCGTGTTGCAGGGCCTGGGCTGCTTGTCCATGCACCAGATGCGGGGGCTGCTGTTTTTCTGGGAAAAAGAACTGGGCAGCCTTGCCAGGGAGAAATTTTGCAAGACAGATTACAGTAGAAGGAATCTGGGGAAAATCTGTGCATGGCTGAAGGCAACAGTTAGATGCTTATAACCACGCAAGATGCCTTTAATATGTGCCAATATAAGGCTTTGCATCTCTGAGCATTTTCATGTGTTCACTGTATTTCCCCATCATATCAGGACACCTTTTTCTGCAAAACACTAAGGGATTTTTAAGATGAGTGGGGGATAATTGCTATATCCCTTCATTTGCCAAACTAAGCTGTTAGTGACTCAACCCTGTGCTGCAGAGTGAAAAACAGAAAATTAGGAGAATTCAGGTTCCATTGCTCATCCAGCTTAAACCAACAAATGGACTCAATTTCAGACACTGGGTATCTGGCCCACAGAAACCTTCCAGGTTTGCATTGATTAAACTGCTGTTCCAGTGTAAAATTTTCATTAAGCATGTCTTCTCCTTCTGTCACGGTCATAACAGAACTCTTATTGCTCCTGTCTATACCTTTGTCAGAAATCTGTCCTCCAGCAAAGAACCAGGGAGTTCTGAGACAAGAATAGTAATTTTTTTTCCTCTGAGGGCAAAAAAAGCAAATTTCACTGACTGCACATGTAAAATACTTTTTCTCTGGAGTACCTGCTGAAAATTTTGGGGAGATCTGCAGTGACTCTGGGATCAGTGGGCAGTATGTGAGAATGGAAGTCAAATGTATAATGATAGCACTTCGTTATCAAATGAGTCTATAACTTACTGGACTCCACATGCATTGGCGTGAGGAGATGGAGAAGAAAGAGGAAAATCCTGACTAGTGACCAGGTTAATCGTATTTCATGAAACTAGGAGGCTTGCACTGCACTGTGTCATTTTCTACTGTGCCTTTCAGCCTTTTAAGTTTCTAAAAATACATTTCCAAAAATATCCCAACTTTAGCAAACCAAGAGATCCCTAACTTTGAAAAATAATTTAAAACAATGTTTTCTAAACTTGTAACACCATCAGCTTCATTCATGTTCCTTCTGTGCTAATGCCGAAGACTAATGGTGATTAATTTTAAACAGGTTCATTGTAAAAAATACTTCATATATTTTCATATATATTCTATCTATAAATGAAAACTAGAGACTGGAAAATGGAAATTGTAAGGAGAGAAAAAACAAAGAGAAGAATGATGTAAAGCAACAAGGAAGTAGATGAGGAAAAAAACCAAACCCCAAAGACAACACATGGAAGATCAAAGATGGAAATAGAATGTCAAAGTCCAGCATTTTTAATTCAAGCCTACTTCTCTTTTTTTCCTCCACGGCTCTCATACATACAGTAATGTATAAATGCAACATATTTATCTGACTATCAGTGTTTGCTATAGAATGTAATCACAGTTTAATAGCATGCTGTCGAGGAAACAAGCAGGAAAAGGAGATAATGAGGCACCTCCATCTATGTAAACATTTCAGGGGGGTTAAAAAGCAATTAAATGGAGGTTCATCTTTCCTCCTTTCTGGCCAAGCTGTAAAAGCTGATAAAGATGATTATGAAGAGATTTAAAATCTGCATTCAGGTGCACTGCTGCCTGGAAGATGCTGGAGGGTGAAAGATTGACATCTCTTAATATCTACCAGGCTGCCTGAGGAAGCTGTCCCTTCCTAGGAAATGGGAGGTTCAGGTAAGATAGTCATGCACATAGCTCTTTTGATGTGTTAAAAATCTTTTTTCTCTCATGTTACATTTGGTTCCCACTACTAAAATTAACCAGCATATTCTTTAAAGATTACTTTAGGTAAATGCAATGGTCACAAGCACACCAAGATTGAGGCTGTGGTTAATTCTTTCCTGGAACTGACAGCAGCCAAAAGCATCTGTACCCTCGGAACCATCAGAGCACGTAGGAACCACTGAAGTGCTGGGGCCTGAGCCATGGGCCCTGAACCAAAGTTGACCCATGGATGAACCTCACAACCAAACAATGTATTTTGTAGCAGTAACCAGCAGAAGATTTTTCATTTTTCTGTCTGGAGGTGTGCTGCAGGGCTGTGGGACCTGACCCCAGCCTTGCTGGGAGATATGTGGCCAAGACCAAAATAGATAGGGATATTCCTTTGGGTTCCTCCCCAGGCCTTGGACAGGATTTGGGTGGAATCCAATAGGAAGGATAACACCAGATGTTCTGCATTTGAAGTTCTGAAGGTCGTTTGTTCAACTAAGGTTGTTTATTTGACTGTATAAAAGCTGGACCTTCTTGCAGCAACTTGGGAAGCCTCACATATGACTGGACGCCCTGCGTAGGACCTCCCAATTGCTGGGACATGTTCCCCAAATCCTCGCTGCAACTGGGGCTCCCCAGTGACTGTGGGTCTGGATGATGGTAATGTATTAATAGGGCAATTGGTGATGTGTCTATCTTAATCACTACAGTTACCTCTATGTAGTAATGATTAGGTGCATTACCCTGCTTATTCCTGCTGCTGCTTAAAACTAAAGTATAAGTTTATCTTTTCTGACCAACCATATTGTTTTATTTCTGTATCATCTTGGAGGGAACAGTATAATAAGCCTGAGCCTTTAGCTGATGTCAGTGTTCTTTTGTTGATCCTGGCAATTTGCAAAACAGTGCTGTGGCTCGAGATTGAGGGCCAGGCAGATAAAAAACAGCTTTGGGCCCCTCAATCCAAGGAGGACATTGAGGGGCTGGAGCATGTCCAGAGAAGGTTAACAAAGCTGGGGAAGGGTCTAGAGCACAAGGCCGGTGAGGAGTGGCTGAGGGATCTGGGGTTGTTGAGCCTGGAGGCACAAGGGAGACCACCTCACTCTCAACAACTCCCTGAAAGGAGGTTGGAGCCTGGTGGGGTTGGGCTCTTCTCACAAGGAACAAGCAATAGGACAAGAGGAAGTTGCCTGGGGTTGCACCAATGGAGGTTAAGGTTGGACATGAGGGACTATTTCTTCATGGCAAGGGTTTCGAAGGGCTGTCCCAGGCTGGCCAGGACAGTGGTGGAGTCCCCATCCCTGGAGGGGTTTCAAAGCCGTGGAGATGTGGTGCTGAGGGACATGGTTTAGTGGTGACCTGGCAGTGCTGGGGGAACGGTTGAACTCGATGACCTTAAAGGTCTCCTCCAACCCAAATAATTCTGTGATTTTCCACACCAGGCAGTTTGAGTGTGTTTTGTTTTGTGCTCCCTATTACACAAACCCAGACACGAGGAGCCACGCAGAGACCGGGGCACTCCTGTTGACAGTGAAAACCCCTTTAACACCCCCAGGCTTGTGGCACACTGCACATTTTTTGGGGGGGACACGTCCCCCAACCCCCGCCTTTAGCCCCGCCCGGCAGCTCCCCCGCCAGTCGCCCGGGGGCGCTGCGCAGGGGCCGGCACAGCGGCCGCTCTGGCACTTCCGCCTCGCTGGTGCTGACGGCGGCGGCCTGAGCGGGAGCAGGGGCCTGAGCAGCAGCGGCGGCGGCAACGTCAGTGGCGGCCTCGGTTGCAGCGGCGGCTTCTGCCCGTTCCCCGCCGCACCATGCCCACCGTGGAGGAGCTCTACCGCAACTACGGCATCTTGGCGGACGCTACCGAGACGGCGGGCCAGGTGCGTCGCGGTTGCGGCCTGCAAGGCCTCGCTAGGCCTCGGGCTCGAGTAGCGCGGCGGCCCCGCCGCGGGGAGTTCCAGGCCGGGAGGGCTGAGGCGGGGCGGGCGTTAGGCGAGCGGGGTGGGGTGGTGCTGGAGGGGCTGCTCGCCCCGCCGGATAACCGGTCAGCCCCCGGGGCTCTTCTGGGTGTAGCTTCCTCACGGCGCGGAATGGGGGGCGGGTAGAGATTAGCTTCGCGCCTGCGGTTGTGCAGGGACGGTAGCAGAGCGCGTCACTTTTGCAGCATCCTCCTCCCGTTCTGTCGGCAGCTCTCCTATTCAATGTGGCGTCGCGATATTAACTAGTTATTAGCTAGAGTCAGATTGCTTTTTGCCTGGGGAGGGGGGCGGCGGTTGGTCTGGCGAATTCAACCCTTGGAGAAGACACCGGCAGTTGTGTAGATCTGTTCCAGTGCACTTGCAGTTCCGGAGCGCTTCTGGAAGGCTCTCTTGCTAAAAAAGCTTGTTGGAGAAAGGCAAAGTCTAGTGTGGTTTAATAGCTATCAGTAACCCTTTTTTTTTCCTTAAGGTAAGAATGGAATGTCAATCCTTCCGGCTAAAGGAGATATTTGCCTGGCAGGATCTGCTGTTTGTTTATACTGCTCCTGAATTATTCAAAGAAAAGAGGATGACTTGGTGTGTTACCAGTACAAAATATTATGGTTAATTAAAACTAGTTTTCGAGTTGCATTAGGCTCTCACTTTAATGAGTGGTTGCATGGAAAAGCAGCAGATAGTTGGCAGGTTTTTGGTCATATTGTATGTAAGTAGGAAGTGAACTTTGAAGGTACCTAGTAGTGGATTTTAAACCAGGTACTACTATGCAAGGTAATTTAGAAAGTTGTTTAAGAGAATAAATAGTATGGTGGTTGCTTGTGTTTGTTTGGTTTTTTTTAAAGACTAAAGATTTTTGTCTTTTTCATTCAATTCCTTTCACTTTGCTGGTGTAATTATGCCCTAGTGAAGCAAAAAGTTCTTGCAAACGGTCCCAAGAGAAAGATCATCTTACAGCCAACCAAAACAATGCAATTAAAACATTGGAAACTAAGGAGAGAGAGGTGCAGAATAAACCAGATGCTGTTACTGTACCGTTTTACAAATACTTAGTCCATCATCATTTTGGCTTTTGTGGGTGGCTTTTGGAATAGGCTATTGTAGTGGGTCTGGCTGTGATGATTTTCCCCATACGGCCCTCATGGTGCAGCACTGGGAGCTAGAAGGGTGTTGATAACACACCTGTGTTATGACCAGCAGTGCTCACACAGCACCAGGGACCTTTCCAACGTTCCCCCTGGTGGGATGGGGAGAGGCAAGATCTGGGAGGAGATACAACCTGGACAGCTGACCCAGATTGACCAATAGGATATTCCATACCATATGACATCAGCTCTGCTGTAAAGGGAGAGGGCTGGAGGGGGACGGGGAGCATTCATTGGCAAGACGCTTGTCCCCCAAGCAACCACTCCATGTTCTGGAGCCGCTTCCCAGAACAGTCCCAACACCGCCTATGGGTGGGAAGCAGAGAGTAACAGCTCTGGTTGCTTTGCTGCATGCAGCCTTGCTTTTTTTTCTGCTTTTCATTAAAACTGCTTTTATCTTAACCCACGGGTTCTTTCTTCCATCTTCTTCTCTCCCCACTTGCCCTGCTGACAGAGGTGGGGGGGAGTGATAGAAGGGCTTGACGGGCAACTGGCACCCAGCCAAGGTAAACCCACCACAGCCATCTTGGGTTGAACAAACCCCAGTATAGTTAAGAAACACAGCCTGTGACAGGGATCAATAGGAGATGGTTAAGAACCTCCGAGGGTCAGTGTAGAATGGTGATTCCTGATAGACTTTGCCAGCTTTGCTTCTCCAGCCTGTGGGCTTCCAGAGCCAGGGGTAGTGTCATTTGGGTGTTGAACGGGATGATCTCCAGAGGTCCCTTCCAACTCTTACCATTCTTTATTCTGTAATTAGTGTATCTTGCTAGATGGTTCTTCAGCCAGCTTTTCTGAGGCTTTTTTTAACTGATTGTATTTCTGGCATGCCAGCATTCTGTGACAGAATGTTCCAGTTGCTCGTTAACCTTTGTGAAGGATTTTTCTCCTTTGGACTTGTCATTTCATAATCTTATTTGACATCTCCAAATTTTGCATTCTGAGAAGCTATGAGTAATCCTTCCTTATTCATCAGTGTTATCCCACATATTACTTTATTATATCTTAAAAACCTTATGAACACGATCTCTCCCTACAAAAAAATCACAGTCACCCTCAAAAAAGCAACTTTGAACATGAGAAGAGCAAGGGGGCAACCTGAAGTATGATATTAAGAGGAGTAGTTTTAAAAAATGGATGTATTAATCTTGTAAAAGAGTGTTTCAGTTGAGAAAGGGGCTCTGGTAGGATGATTCTACCTCATGTATGGAGTGAAGGTGAGAACTTGAAAAAAAGCTCTAGGAAGCCGCTTAAAGTAGAAAGAAAGATGAACTTTTCTCTGCAACACATTGAAGCTCAACACAAGACGTTACAGAGTGTGGTTCAGGAACTAATCTAGAGAAATTCATGGATGATTGGTCAGTTGGCAGTTGTTAAAATTAAAGGCCTGGACACCATGGTTGGCTGTTCCTGTGCCACACCTTGGGAGGGAATGTGCAGAACTGAAGGTCAGGCTGCTTCTGCAGGTGCTGCTTTTCTTCCTGAGCATTCTGTGCTGCGAGGTGCAGGGTGGAACAAACTCCTGCCTGAGCTGTTGTGTGTTACCCCAATGCTAGGAGGAGTTAGTGTGCAGTAATGCAAATCCATGCAACACAAACTACTCGATTCCATTCCTGTAGGAATGGTTTTTTAATACATTTTAATTTGTTCCATCGAGAAATGGTTCTAATGGTGCAGTCTGAGAAGCTGTGACTCTCATAACGTGTATTCCCTTGTTGGTTTGTGCTGGCTCATTCTGGCCTTTTCCTTGTTCTTTTTCTTACCAGTCAGCATCCCAGTCCAGAACCAGACAACATGGAGAGCTGTCAACAAGGTGTTAGGGAGTGTTTGGAGGAGCACTGAGACTGTGGATTCAAATGGAGCTTAGTTCAGCAGGAATTAGCACAGAGTGTGTACTGCTCTGTAAACGAGCATCTGCGTGTGCCCTGGGTGAACTTTGATGTGGAGCAGGAGTGAGGATAGATGGGAAAGTTAATGTAAACAAAGCAAAGCTTTGTTGCTGGAGTGTTATTTCAACTGGAGATTTCTTTTGAGGGGAATCTAGTCTCTGTTAACAGCTCTTTTAAGAGCTATGAACTGACCTTAACTGCTTGAATAGATGCTGAAGATGTTTCAGTGCAATACGCGTTCAAAACATTTGGGATCCATTCCAGTGGCACAGATGTTGGGAAAGGTAACCTCAGCTTGAGAGACAATAAATGAGCAGAGACAAGGCAGAAACTCCTTGAAAAAAAGGAAAGAAAAGGGAAAAACCTGCCCACGTTCAGAGAAGATGATGATTTTTCTATTTGTGTTCTGTTTTTCCTCCTCCAGCACAAGGATGCATACCAGGCAATCCTGGATGGCGTGAAGGGAGGAGCCAAGGAGAAGAGACTCGCAGCCCAGTTTATTCCCAAATTCTTCAAGCATTTCCCTGAGCTAGCTGACTCTGCTATCAATGCCCAGTTGGACCTCTGCGAGGATGAAGACGTTTCTGTAAGAATAAGAAGCTTGTAGCAAGTTGATACGTTGAATTTATATTTTCTCTTTTTTTTTTTTTTTGTAGGCTGTGTCTTTTGGGAGGGGAGGGTTGGTCTCTGGAAAACTTAATACTTGTATTTCAGCAGTAGAAGATTCTGTTGTTTGATTGTATGGGAAGATACATCAGTTTTCACTTGTCTTTGTCACTCCCATCACAGATCAAAGGAATAGCTCTTTAGAAAGAAACTTAAAGCTTGTTTGAGTATCTTTTCTTTCTTTCAAAAAGCACTTTGTGGTAATTGATTCTAAGAAATCCTGCTGAGAGACAAGAAAAGTTTGTTCTCACCTGAGAACAATGGGGATGTGATTCTGAATTCTTGCAGAAGTCTGGAGATGCTTCATGCTGCTTCCATGGTGTTGATAGGAGCTGTAGCTTTGAAGCATCTTGGGTTATCAGGTCCAAAATGATTTAAAGATTTTTGTCAGTACTGGGAACAAAACCTAGACTTTCTCTCTGCCATGTACATAACTGTACAACTGTCCCTCCTGTTAGCAAATAGGACTCTAGAGTAACGTGGATTCTGGCCCTTCATTGTGTTGTCCAAATGGATGATTTTGTGAACAGAGGTGCTATTTGAATTTGGTTTTCCTCCAGTGCTGCTTAGATCTGAGAAAAATATTTTTTCATAAATATATCATAGTTTCATAGCAAATACGAAGTTTGGACTGCCATTGAAGTCTGAGACTTGAACACCACTTTCCAAGTATCATACTCATGTTAAAAGACTACATGGTCATTTTCTCAAATTTGGCTGATTTTTTGGCCAAATGTTGACAGTCAAATTGCCTTTTTTGTAATTAATTTATTTCCACAATGCTGACAATTTTGACAGATCCGGCGACAAGCAATCAAGGAACTGCCTCAGTTTGCCACTGGAGATAATCTCCCTCGGGTAGCAGACATACTGACCCAGCTTCTACAGTCAGGTAGGAGATGTTGGTAGTTTCCTGGCCCATCTCCTTGTGGCACATCTAAAAATATATAGTTTTGTTCTGTAAAACGTTTTCTTGTGGTTTATAATTTGTTTCAAAACAGTCTGTCCCAGTGCCAGTCACATCCTGTTTCTGCTCTTTTCCCTCCCCTTTATATTTGCTGTACAGTTTTTCTGCTACTTCTGCTGAAAGGTCACTAATTAGCCTAATCTAAATGGAAAATCTTTCTTTTCAATAGAATAGTTTTTTCATTCAAGTTGTCTAAAAGCATCTGTAGAAAAAGAGGAGGGGGGAAAAACCAAACCAAAAACCCCTTCAGTTATGGACAGCGGCAAATTGCCTTCTGTGAAAGAGTTACTGGATTTATAATCCAGGTACTTGGGAACTTTAAAAATCCTGAAGGCATTTTCTTCCATAGAATGCATTTGTGGTACCAAATCTTTAATTCAGGATTTGATACACAATATGTATGTTTTTAATCTCAGTAAGCTGTAGAGTGCTAAATATTAGATGTTCAAATTTGTATTAAAAATGCATGATTAAACCTCTAGGCTTTTCTTCTTGAGACTTAAACATTTGTCTGTTCAGTTCACAAGGAAAATTGTTGCTCCCACCTAGAAATGCTGTGGATTACTTAAGAGTTTAAAAAGAAATAACTATTTTTTTTACTGTAATTTAGTAAAGGTCAGTTTGTTTATTCAGCTGTTCCTTCAATTGACTAAACATTGATTAATAACTTCTCTTCAAGTTTTCCTGTCAAGTTTGTAGTGTTAAAGTTTTGGCAGGGAGGCTGAGGTGGCAAATAGCTTTTTGTTTTGTCCCAGCTTTCATAATTGTGCCTTTCTACTTCCCTAGTCTAGTAGTCATTAAAAATACAAGTTTAAGTGCTGAGGATAGGATACTCCTTGTGTGACAGCAGATTTCTTTGTATTTCTACTCTTAATGTTTGCATTTCAAGGGTATGCGTTCAGGTGTTTTTTTTTCTCTCTTCAGATGATTCTGCAGAATTCAATTTGGTGAACAATGCTTTGCTCAGTATATTTAAGATGGATGCTAAAGGTAAAGGAGACGTTTGTCTGTAAATGTCTTTTGTTAATATTCAATGAGAAAAGGACTCAATTCTGTATCTTCTTAGTACAATGCAAAAGTTAGAGACACACACTCAGTGTTTGGTTTTACAAATGATACCAAACTTTTCAATAATTGTGGCTCTGAATTATACAAGCCAATAAAGGAACATGGATTTGTATGTCAGGCTACGCAAAAATAGTGATTTTTCTTAAAAGCTGGTAGAGCAGTTATTTTAAAATGTGTCATGGAGTCTTACAGGAGGAAGGTTCTTTCTTCTGTATAGAAGGTTCAGCTTTTAACTTCTAAAATAATTTATATTACCTGATTTATTCTCTGTTCAGGAACTTTGGGAGGCTTATTCAGTCAGATTCTTCAGGGAGAGGATATTGTGAGAGAACGAGCCATCAAATTCCTCTCTACAAAACTAAAAACCCTGCCCGAGGAGGTAATGACAAAGGAGGTCGAAGAGTTCATATTGACTGAATCGAAGAAGGTGAGTGCCTCATTTCAGTACAAACTCAAGTGTTATTAAACCATCCCTCATCGCCGGAGGTCTGTGTGTTTAAACCACAGGTAGACTAAGGGTTGTGCAAATGCAGTCTTCTGGTTACCCTGTTCTGCTACAATCCAAACTTTGTAGCATTTTTTCATGGGCATGTTAAAATAATGCTACACATTTCTTGTTTTTTTAAGAGCGACTTAGTAGAATTGTAGAATCATTCATGTTGGAAAGGGACTTTGGGAGCTTGATCACCTCAGTGCATCATGCTCGGCTGAATTCAGATCAATTTCTCAGTTCTTTATCCAGTTGGGTTTTGAAAATCTCTTGAGATGGAAATTCCCACACAATCTGGGCAACCAGCTCCAATGTTTAATTGTCCTCAACATTCTTTTTAAAATTTTCTTTTATCTAGTTGGAACCTGCCATTTCAGTCTTGTATCATTGTCTCATTCTTACCTTGTCCACCTCGGTAAAAAACCTGGCTTCTACCCCTGGTGACTTGCTTTTAAATATTGGAAGATTAATGTTAGTTTGCTTCACCCCTTTCTTCCTTTAGGCTGAAGGAGCCCAGTTTCCTTAGATTCTCCGCACAGCTTATGTGCTCTAGACAGATACTCTTGGCTTGTTGGCTGGACTTTCTAAAGCTTATCAACCTCCGCCTCATACAGGAGTGTCCCAACACTAGGTGCAGCACCAGATTTGCTCTAATGAAGGCACAGCAAAGGAGAACCCCCAATCCCTTTGCTCCCCCCAGTCCTCCCAGCTCTGCTCTTGTTAGGTTTAGTCCCAGAACCCTCAGGGCCTTCTCAGCAAAGCAGCTCCCCAGCCAGCCAGCACGTGCTGGTGCAGGGAAGTTCATTCATCCCAGGTGCAGGACTTTGCATTTGTCTTTAAATTTCATGAGATTCCTGTGCCTTCAGCAAGCCAAGAAAGATACAAAAAGTATTAAAACAATCAATAATGAGTAGATGAAGTTCATTTAATATTCATTATGCCTGAAGCATATGATTTTGTTAGCCAAGAAATTTGTTCTTAAGGTTGGAGTTCAAGAAAAATGATGTTTCATATGCACAATTTGATGGCAGTCTCTTTAATTTGGAGGCATGTCCAACTATGCCACCTGTTTTCATGTGTTCCTTTAAACTGTTGTGTTTTTAAATAACTGGAAGCTAAATTTAAATGCTAAATATTTGCATACTTTACCTTTTCAAATCAAGGAGGTTTGACTTGGAGGTTTGAAAATTGCCACCCCAAAAATACATTGTCTGGTGTTCTGTTAAGGTGCTGGAAGATGTGACGGGTGAGGAATTTGTTCTGTTCATGAAAATACTGTCCGGATTGAAAAGCTTGCAGACAGTAAGCGGCAGGCAACAACTAGTGGAGCTGGTAGCTGAACAAGCTGATCTGGAGCAAACATTCAATCCATCTGATCCGGATTGTGTGGACAGACTTCTGCAGTGTACTCGGCAGGCAGTGCCACTCTTCTCGGTATGTACAGATTTGCTTTGCATGTGGAATGTTGTGGGAAGTTAATGGCTGTATCCACGCTTCACAATCAGTAAAGCCCAGCAATTCCAGCACTTAAAGGCCTCTTGATGGGTTCTAGACCATCTTCTCAGCCCCGGTTGCAGGTGGCCTCTGAGTTTAAGCCCCATGGAAAGGCCCCTGTGTTTTAGGAGTTAGAAGGAAGCTTAATAAAGTTTTAATGTATAGCTGTGTGGTAGGCATTTAGAAGGGTGGCAGAGTGATGGGAGGGGGAGAAGATTTAACTCCTTCTAACTCAGTAGCATGAGTAATGTGTGGTGTTTCTTGCAGAAAAATGTTCATTCCACAAAATTTGTTACTTACTTCTGCGAGCATGTTCTGCCAAACCTCGGTTCTTTGACTACTCCAGTGGAGGGTCTTGATATCCAGTTAGAGGTAAGCCACAGCTAAAATGTCTTTCAAATCATAAAAAATAAGTATCTTAGACAAAGACAGCTACTTTGAAAATGGCAAAGTCCTTTTTTAAGCAGTTTTTAGTTCTTGGCTTGGGGAGAACTAGCTACACAAGAAGAAGAATGTTTGCTGTGTTGAGGTGTGACTGAGCATTACCTTTTAAAGCCTGTGTTGTTTGTCCCAAGCTTTTGAGGCAAGGCTGGAATACATAGGTTGGTGTAATCATTTTTAAGTCACTGTCAGGTTTTTTTTTTTGAGCACGTAGCATTTACTGAAATGATTGTTGCATGGCTCGTGCTAATTTTGCCTCCTAAGGGAGCGCCTGAATGTCTGTAATTTTGCAGACATGGGAGATGAAGTTCTGTTGACTTGTTGACTAATGCTGCTTGTTGGGATTAGACACACAAACCTGTATCTCTGGCGTGTTCCTCCTTGTGGTGTTCCCTGATGTCTGGAAGGGATTGAGTTGCAGTAGCTGATCCCTGCTCTCCCAGCCAGAGTGATGTGACAATAATCGCTTTGAGGCTGAAAGTGAAGCCTTTGTACTTTTTGGTTAATACACAAAACTTGGCCATCCTTACGTGCAGGTTTTGAAGCTTCTTGCTGAAATGAGTTCATTTTGTGGCGATATGGAAAAGCTTGAATCCAATTTGAAGAAGCTGTTTGATAAATTGCTGGTAAGACTAATTTAATTTTTACTCATGTAAAACACTTAAAGTTTTCATCAAAAGTTATTTTTATTTATTAATCCTTTTTCTAAAGTGACTATTTCAAAGATATGATACAAGGTCAAGCATCGCTTTGCAATTCAAAGCCTTTGTAGATATGGAGAGTTATTACCTGAATAATGTTTTTAATCCAGTAAACTCAAGTGGTTTTGTTCTTTCTGAATTTTACACTCATGAGAACCTCTCGTTGATGTCACGAGAGACTCTTGTTGCTCTGCGCTGACAAGTGAACGCCAGTTCAGCGCTGTTTTGGAAGCATTGGTGCAGTGCATTGTTCCTTCCTGGGGTAGCAGTGATAGTTCCTCTGAATCAGAGGCGTCAAGTCAAACTGTCAGCATAAATAAACCCTCCAGTTCCAACACTGCAAAGGAACAGTCAGTCTGCAGAAGTGCATCTCACGCGTTTTGTTTTTCCTTCCCATGCCTTAGGAGTACATGCCCCTTCCTCCAGAGGAAGCAGAGAATGGGGAGAACGCGGGCAGTGAAGAGCCCAAGCTGCAGTTCAGTTACGTGGAGTGTTTATTGTACAGCTTCCATCAGCTGGGTCGTAAACTTCCAGACTTCCTCACCGCCAAGCTGAATGCGGAGAAGTTGAAAGACTTCAAAATCAGGTAAGCATTTAAGAGGCAAGTGTTAGAGGTGCCTGGTAGAAAGTGTGAATTATTGTTGTCTGGATGCTGAAGAAGCAGAAATCAGATTGATAGAAGACTTGTTTTGAGCATTTTTCCTGTGGGGTTGGGAAAAAGATTATAGCTTACCTTTACTTATGCTTTTCTTTTCTGAGAGTATGTAAAATCTGTTAACAGTTTGCTTTTACATTTTTTTTTTAGGTTACAGTACTTTGCTCGAGGGCTTCAGGTGTATATTCGACAGCTTCGTCTAGCGCTTCAAGGGAAAACAGGAGAAGCCTTGAAAACAGAGGAGGTAAGCACTGCTCAGGAGTTGGGATTTCTCTAATTGAGCCAAAACAATCACTGGCACATGTTAATGGGCTGCTGCCTGTTGTAAGCATGCAAAGGGATTAAAGGAATAGTACTAGTAACATTTATTGCGAGGGCATCTTGCCTAATGCTGTATTTCACAAGCTAAGATGATCTCTTAGTTTCTACTGTTGGTTACTCTCTGTGTTCATGTGTATTTCCTATGGGTTATGTGTTGAAGGTGAAACTTTCATCTATTGGGGGGGTGAGTGAATTTCAGTGGGAAGTATCCTGGAACATTGAAAGAACTAGTAAGCATAAAACTGCAAGAAGCCTAAAACTAGTTGTAATGAAAGCTCAGAGGTGACGCACCTTTCAGTGTTGCTGTTAGCAGCTCCCTAGGGAGAGCAGTGACTTCAACATTCTGAGTTCAGCAAATGCAGTTAGCATCATTTAAAGCTACTCAAAGAGGTGCTCAGTGGTGTTTCTTTTTTTACAGAACAAGATTAAAGTGGTTGCCTTGAAAATAACCAATAACATTAATGTTTTGATCAAGGTAAGTCCTCATGTTATGGAGTAAAGTATCTAGTTGCCCACAGGAGCAGAAGACTTTGCTTTAGGGGTCCCTGAATTCTGGCTGAGTGTTTTTCCTTGCTGTTTCTCTTTCTGGCAATGGCAGGGAGGTGTAAGGAATAGTTGGAAGAGGTGCAAGGAGATGTAAAGGAGGGAGGAGGCAAAACAAGCTGCTCTGCAGAACCTCTTTCTCCACAGAGTTTAGGAGAGCTGGGCTACAGGAGGCTTCCATCCAGAGCCCTTGAAACCTTTCTGATTTCTTCTAACCACCTTTTCCTCTCTGCCTTCGCTTCACATCTCAATCACCTCCATAAACCAAAACCTTTGCCACAGTATTGAGAAGCCTCTTTCACCATCATAGGATATCAGATGCCTCCCTGCAGGAGCCGTTGTAGTTAGTTGTAAGATGCTTGGTGTGCATAGGGACAGAGAGAAAACATTTGTCAGTATAAGGCACTGTTTGGCTAACATAAATCTCATTTGAATTTCCTTTAAAGCACATGGGCTAAGGCATTTAGCTACTGTCACCTTCTCCCTCTGCCTTAAGACTTCAAAAAGGATTTAAAATTTTTGGAAAGTAACTGTTATCTTGGAGTCTCAGTAGTTTTAAAATCAACTTCAATTTAACTGTAGAATAAACAGTCTGATTTTTGCCTCCATAGGATCTCTTCCACATTCCTCCTTCTTATAAAAGTACAGTTACACTGTCCTGGAAACCAGTGCAGAAGGCAGATGCAAGGTAAGAGTTTTTCAGTAGAAAACTGTTGTTTTAATTTTTGATGTTTACACAGCTTGGGATCTTTATTTTGTATCTAGCACATGAGCTAAAAGTTTAACAATATAAAATAACCCCCATCCTGGCAAGGATTAAGGCTGCGAAGGGATAATCTTAGTTTTGCTTTAGGGATATGATAGATGGAATAAACTGGAGACTTCCAGCTTGCTTCCTCTTTCAAGGGGTGTTCAGGCCATCTTTGTTGGCTGCTGCTCACTTCCAGGGATTAATTGTAGAAGCTGAACTGCTGTGCCTGTCACCACAGGAGTGTAATTGTCTGGTTTTGTTTCCCTCCCTCAGTCAAAAAAGAGCAAGTGAAGATACAACCTCAAGTTCACCCCCAAAGAAAGCTTCGGCAGGACCAAAAAGGGACGCCAGGCAAATATATAATCCTCCCAGTGGGAAATACAGCAGCAACCTGGGTAGCTTTTCTTATGGTAAGTTCTGCAGCTTGGGAAAACTTTGTCTAGTGGCAGTTGCTGTGAGTGGCAGGGCTGGGCCAGCTCTGTCAAGGGAACAGCCTGCTATGACAAATTGTAACAAAGCCCAGGGGCTGGAAAACTGATACAAAGCACTGTCTTATAAAACAAAGAGAAAAGATAAAATCTGCGCATTTCTTGCTGCAGACTTCAGGTGGTGCATCTATGTCTCTTCCTACGGTTCTAAAAATCAAGAAGTTTTCAGCCAAATTTATAGAATGATAGAATCATTTTGGTTGGAAGAGACCTTTAAGATCATCAAGTCCAACCGTTCCGCCAGTACTGCCAGGGCACCACTAAACCATGTCCCTCAGCACCACATCTCCACGGCTTTGAAACCCCTCCAGGGATGGGGACTCCCCCACTGCCCTGGGCAGCCTGGGCCAGCCCTTCACAACCCTTTTGAGGAAGAAATTTTTCCTCATGTCCAACCTAAACCTCCCCTGGAGCAACTTGAGGTCACTTAATCTTGTTCTATCACTTGCTCCTTGGGAGAAGAGCCCAACCCCACCTGGCTTTCAGGAAGTTGTTAAGAGTGAGAATGTCTCTGAGCCTCCTTTTCTCCAAGTTCAACACCCCCAGGTCCCTCAGACACTCTCTCTTCTCACTGAGGTGTTTACACCTCTAATCAGCTTTTGATTTCTGTACTCTTCAAAATAAGCCTCAGAGCCTTAAGCCACCTCCAGTACCTCCAGTTACTGCTATTTAATTTTAATCTGCATACAGCATAAAGCCTGAATGCAAACTTGTGGCTTCGATTTCAGAGCAAAGAGGTGGTTTTCGGGGTGGCCGAGGAAGAGGCTGGGGAGGACGCGGGAATCGCAGCCGAGGAAGGATCTACTGAGGAGAGCACCGCAGGGCTCCGGCGCAGGTGCCGCTCAGCAGGTTTGCTTGGAGAATTGTTTCCTTCGAGGACTGCCTTCCACTAGGACTGACTTAAATGTTCTTTATACCTTTGTATGTATGATCTACTTTTCTAACGGACTACAACTTGTCCATAGTGAAACTACAGCTGTATTTTTGGATGCTTACAGTCAGCGGTTTGGGGGTTCTTATTTTTGAAGTGTCTTCAGGATTTATTGGAAATTGGAAAAGAGGGTAGATATGTTTTATCAACAAGCTCCATCTTGCCAGTTTGTACATTAACCTCCAAATCAGCTACTATAGAATTGAGTTTAGGTGTTCAGTAAGGGACAGGAAAGGCATGATGACAGAGATAGGTGTCAGACAAGCTTAGCGGCTGAAATCATCCTTTCCTCACCTGCAATCATCTTCTGCAGTACGTGGAGAAGAGTCCCCTTGCTAACTTTGCTTTGATTTTCCTTTTTTCCAATGGAATTAAATGAGATCCTTGCTGGTTTTTTCAAATTCACGACACGGATAGCCATTTATTTTGCTTGTAGCATGAACTTTTCCTTGGAGCTGTGGCGAACGTGGCATTCCTCGGCTTGTGCACCCGGCTCTTCTCCGTGCGCTGTGATGCAAACGTTTGGCAAATGAGGTTTTAATGTTGAATATGTGCATATAGTTACGCCGTGAAATTTCAGTAAATGAACAGGAAAAACAAACCAATAAATGACTGGAGTTATTTCATGACTGATGCAGTGATTAAGCTTCATAGGCTGGAGCCAGACCGTAGCAGTACCCAGCTCTTCTCTGTGTTCTGCCAATTTCTGGGCTAGTTGGCACTTGAGGGTTGGGTTTTTTGTTGTTGTTTTGTGGTGTGGGGTTTTTTTTACCAACATAGTTGCATTAAAAAATATATAAATAAAATTGTATTTTGGGTAACATTGAAAAATTCCAGCTCTGTAGTACAATTCAGGTGGAAAAGTTAACAATTCCATGCTATTTTTTTTCCATAGCAACTTGGGATTCTTATTTACTGGTGTACACCCAGAAAATACAACGTAAGAGCACAATGCTTTTTTTTTTTAATTATTATTCTCACCACTCAAAAGTTTTACTTCTCAGGTCATTTAACCTTGTAAAGGAGTTAGCAGATAGTAAAAGGAAGTTGGGACAGAGGAAAAGAATTTTAATAAGTGTTCCAGGGCACGTTGATGTAAAATAGCTTCAGCTTTAGAAGAATTAAGATTATTTCTTACCCTCCTTTTGTCCAGCCATTTGATATCCACAGAGACATGCCTGGAAGTGGTGTTTCCCCACCTGGTTCCATTCGTATTTGCTTGTGAGTCTCACTCAGGTGTCTTCATGAACAGTTGTTGATATTTATCCCTACCGTCAGCAGGCCAGATTTGGGAAACTATGTCAAAAGTTAGAGAGGTAGTGAAATTAGAATCTCTTTTTGCTGAGCTCCAGAGCGGTCAGCAGCAAACTTTGGACATTCCGGGAAACGCAAGAGCTGACTTTGTATTTCTGAGTACGTGCCAGCTGCTCAATTCAGGTTTGTCACTAAAACCAACAAATGGCAAACATTGATTTGTCAGATCCAAGTGTCACTCTGAAAATGAAAAACTAGATGCATAATAAGCTTCCATCAGGGGAGAAAAATAGACATTTTGCACTTGTGGCCATAGTTTGTGTTTTGAGGAGATTAAAAATGCAATCTCAAAGCCTAAACATAGCTTGCATTTAGACTAATAACTAGGTACTAGCAGCTGAATTTTGAGTGAGCTTTCTTTACCAGACTCCTCTTTTTCAGAGGTGATGCGCAAAATTCTTGTGGCCTCCAAAGTAGCTAGATGAGTTGGATATTTTTCTCCCCAGTTTCATATTTAATTTTAATGCAGTGAGTTCTTGTGGAGACACCTGTTTACCATCTCGTTGAACTGTAAATGTTCCCTCAAGGCTTTCAGAATAAATTCATTTTGTAATTTTGTTTGGCTCGTCGTTTCCCGGTTACTCTGCACCGTTTTTGTGTTGGCTTAGTGAAAGGGTCCTGTGGTACCTTTCTTGTTTTAGTGACATATTCCGTAGACTGCTGTAGATGTTTTGAGCTGTTCACCACTAAAGAGTAGAGCTTGGTAAGACTGCATTAGCTGTTTCAGCTTTTAAATGCAAACTTTTGGAAATATTCAGCAAAATCTGCATGTCATACATCTTTTTTGGGAATTCTCATGTGAAAAGGAGTCATTCATTGTCTTATCCAACCTCCTAGATGTTGACAATGCAATAAAATTTGTTAGTATGATAGAACAAGAGTGGCTTGGAGTAGCAGCCTGGTTTTTTTGGGGTGACATCTGTAATATGGTTGATGTGAAAACTGGCAGCAGGTAGGAACTACCACGCTTGTGGGAATAATTCTCTATCCTGAAAAAAAAACTGAATCCCTTGCCTTAGTTCAACCACGACACTGTAAAATTCTTGTTTCTGCTTCATGGGTTTGACTACAGGCAAATTTTACTGTTTAACAGACTCCAGCATGTCTGGTGTCCCCAAGAAGCAGAACTGCTTGCAGCCTGTTTACAAACTTTGGTTCAGTCCCTTTGACCTTTCTAAGTTTGAATTTGGCAGCTTTTCAGTCTCACTCAGGACTGGGGAAACAGGCTGCTGCAGCTGGGTCAGTATTTACTGTTAAGCAGGATAACAAAGGAAGAGTTTAGATTTTTCTGTGTTAAAGTGTTAGAAGGAAAAAGGAGCAATGTGTTTTTCAGAGCTACCTTCAACTAGCTCTTCAGGGAATTGGCATTAACTGGGGATAACTGCAGGTACAGAGTGGTTTGGTTGGGGCAGGAGCCTGTTCCCTCGAGTGGTTGTGGCAGATGTTTCACATGCACTAGACAAAAATTGCTGTTTTTAAACAGCACCACACGCCCCAACTGTAAACATTGGCACTTAAAAGTCAGCCTTGAGCTCTGTGACTAGTGCCTGGTTGAAGTGCAGAGAGGCTCAGTTAATGAGACCCGGCTGGGTGAGGTGTGTGTGGGGCTTCCACACAGAACCCCTCAAATGCCTTGGACAGGCATGGGCAGTGCCATACAGTCACAGAGGGGTCTGGGTGGGAAGGGACCTATCATGGTCTTGTAGTGCAACTCCCTGCAGGGAGCAGGGACATCAACCAGAGCAAGTTGCTCAGAACCCCAGCCAACCTCACCTGGGATGGTTACAGGGATGGGGCATCAACCACCTCTCTGGGCAATCTGGGCCAGGGGCTCACCACCCTCAGCATCAAAAATTTCTTTCTCTCCAATCTAAATCTCCCTCCTTCAGTTTCAAACCATCACCCCTTGTCCTATCCCAACAGACCCTGCTCAAAAGTCTGTCCCCATCTGAAATGCCCCGAGAAGGTCTCCCTGGAGCCTTCTCTTCTCCAGGATGAACAAGCCCAGCTCTCTCAGCCTGGCCTCCCAGCAGAGGGGTTCCAGCTCTCCCATCATTGCTGGGGTCTCCTCTGGCCCCGCTCCACCATGTCTATGTCTCTGCTGTGCTGAGGACTCCAGAGGTGGCCCCAGCACCGCAGGGGGGTCTCTCCAGAGCGGACCAGAGGGGCAGGATCCCCTCCCTCGCCCTGCTGCCCATGCTGCTGAGGATGAAGCCCAGGAGGACACTGGCTTCTGGGCTGCCATCCGGCCTCACTCCCCTTGCGATTGCCCCAGCAGGCCGCGCCGCTCGCCCTGCAGGGGAAACCGGGGCCGCTCAAGGCCTGTCCCTGCCCGGTCCCTCTGGGGAGGTGGCATCTCCCGCCCGCCCCAAAATGGCGGCGGTGGCGCTTCCGGTTCCGGGTGTCGCGGGCAGGCCGGGATTGGGGAAGATGGCGGCGGCAGGAGCGTCCGGGCGGGGCGGGCTGGGGCGGGCGTGGGTCCTGTCTGGCTGGGCCCTGGGGCTGTGCTCGCTGCTGGCCTCGGGTGCGCGGCTCGCCGCTGCCACCACCCACTGGGTGGTCACCGAGGATGGGAAGATCCAGCAGCAGGTGAGCGGTGCGGGGAGCGGCCCTTTGCGGGGAGAGCCCCGGGGCTGCACAGCGGCGGGGATGGGACCTGCGGGCCCGCTGCGAGGTTCTAGCCTGGTCCAGAGCTGCTGCAGCCGGTGGAGCCCCGGGGGGAGGTGGCAGCTTGGGGGTGTAAGCGGGCCAAGGATGCGTTTTGAGCGGAGCCGTGGTCCGAGGAGCGGCAGTCGGTGCGTCCCCGCCCTCAGCCCCTCAGGCCGTGCTGCTGAGTGAGCTCGAACCCGGGGTCCCGCTTTGATGGCGAAGGCAGCGGGACCTCGGCCCCCGCTCCGTGCCCTTCCCCAGGAGCTCTCCCGGACCTGGCGGTGCCTGCACTGCCCTCGGCCCTGCGAACCCGGGGCTCTGCCGGCTCCTTGCCCTGCCCGGTTACCAGTGAGTTTGCGAATTTTCACATCTCCTCCTTGCCCAGGCTGCTTTTCATTCCTTCTGGAAGTAAGAAAGAAGTGATGGGGTGCCTGCTGCGTGCAGGAAAACACGAGTCCCCTGTTCTGCAGTCAATTTGTGGGTTTTGTCAAAAGGTCTTATTTTACTACCGAGATGTGCCTCATGTTCACTAAGCTGATGAAGGAGTCAATATGTATTTCACGTTTGGGCTTTTTCTTACTTGTTTTGTTGCAAGGGGAACAGCACCAAAATGAGGGACCTGGACAGGCTTGAGAGGTGGGTCTGTGAACCTCATGAGCTTCAATAAGGCCAAGTCCAAGGTTCTGCATCTGGGTCAGGGCAATTCGCAGTATCAGCACAGACTGGGGGATGAAGGGCTGGAGAGGAGCCCTGTGGAGAAGGGCTCAGGGGTGCTGGGAGGTGAGAAGTTGGAGATGAGCCGGCCCTGTGTGCTCGCAGCCCAGAAGCCAATGTCCTCCTGGGCTGCATCCCCAGCAGCGTGGGCAGCAGGGCGAGGGGGAGGGGATTCTGCTCTGCTCTGCTCTGGAGAGACCCCCTGCAGTGCTGGGGCCAGCTCTGGAGTCCTCAGCACAGCAGAGACATGGACCTGGTGGAGGGGGCTAGAGGAGGCCCCAGCAATGATGGGAGGGCTGGAACCCCTCTGCTGGAAGGCCAGGCTGAGAGAGCTGGGCTTGTTCATCCTGGAGAAGAGAAGACTCTGGGGAGACCTTGTGGCCTTTCAGGACTTCAAGGGGCCTGTCAGAAAGATGGGGACAGAGTAATTAACTAAATTGACTTGAAAAATCTGATTAGCTGATCCTAAGGAGTAGCTTTTTATGATGTCAGTTAACTGGCAGCACAGGTGAAAGGTTCCTCTGTGCCGTTGCTATGTGCTAAGCTGTTCTCTTACAGTCACTAGTCTGTTCTAAGCACGGGCACTCCTGTGTTCTATGTGTAAAGTTCTCAAGGGTTGTACCTGAGGTGATAAAATATTACCTGTTGAATAACTTCTTGTACCTGCAGAGTCAAAATTAATCCATCCATTTTCAGCAAGGAAACTCAATTTATAAATACGGTAGTACTTGGAATATGTGGATCTGGATTTTCCAGTAGCAGGGATGTAGTGCTGCTAATTGTCCAGGGAGTTTTTTTGTAATGAGGTGTGTTTCAGCATCTGTAACTGTCGTCTCCCTAGCTTCTGTGAAAATGACCCTGAAATTTGAGGTTATTGCCATTGCCATCCCTGCAGAGCACCTCTGAATTTCATTTTTCTCCACTTATTTGTATTTTGGGGCATGAGAAGAGTGGACATCTTCTAGAGTGAGCTTGAATGTTGTTTTAAATGCCAAAATGTAATTGTGGTTCCCAGCAGAACCAAGAGGTAACCTTAGTTGCCCAGCAGTAGGAAGGAATTGTCGTTGTCCCACTCCACACTGCACTGATGCAGCCCCGCCTCAAGTATCGTGTGTGATTTTTGGGGGCCTCAACAGAAGAATGACATCAAACTATTAGAGTGTGTCCAGAGGAGGGTGACGAGGATGGTGAAGGGTCTCAAGGATAAGACTGAGGAGAAGTGGCTGAGGGCCTTCAGTTTGTTCGGCTTGCAGAAAGGAAGGCTGAGGGGTGACCTCATGGCGGTCTACAACTGCCTCATGGTGAGCAGTGGAAGGGGATATGCTGATCTCCTCTTTGTGGTAACCAGTGAGAGGACATGAGGAAATGGAATGAGGCTGTGCCAGGGGAAGTTCAGATTGGACATTAGGAAAATGTTCTTCACCAAGAGGGTGGGTGGTCCCTGGAACAGGCTCCCCAGGGAAGGGGTCAGAGCACCAAGCCTGTCAGAGTTCAAGCAGTGTCTGGACGATGCTCTTAGTCATATAGTTTAGCAGTCCTGTGAGGAGCAGGGAGTTGAACTCGATGATCCTTATGGATTCCTCACAACTTGAGATACTCCGTGATTCATTGTCAATGGGAAATTCATAACTGATTTATCAGTTCATTGGTAGAACCACAATATTCTAAAATATTTGAGTTCTTCTAATACCGAGACCCAAGTACTAAGTTCTAAATTTTAGACATAAGCCTAAAATTTCCCTGCAAAGCATCCCTTTGTTTTAGTATTTCAGAATATTCAACATTAAGTTGGTATCTGTTATGAGAACTTCTATTTTTAGCATTGAATCCTTCTTTCCAGGTTTTTTTATTTTGTATTTTTTACCATTCAATGCTCCTTTCCAGCTTTTTTTGCTTTGTGCATTTTTAGTGGCGCTTTTGTCCCCACTGACCTCATAACCTTTTTGGCTGTGCAGCCTCTTGTGCTTCTCTGCAGAGTCTGGCATTTCAGCTTCTCAGTGTATGTGGGTGTTGTTTGTTACCAGCTTCTCTACCAATTGATCTACTCTCATTTTGTAGTGAAATATTGTCACATCAGGTTTTTCCATAGTACTCTAGACACCTCCTTTGAACATCCAAGTATCAGTTCATTGTGCTACCTCCTAGTGCTCACACAGCAGCCCAAGTTTGAATTTTGAATCACTTCACCTGCTAGAAGACAACTGTGTGACTCAAGTATTTGGAATAAACCTCAACTGCAGCTGGTACGAACACAGTCATCTGGGTAGGGTCATAGAGTGATGGTGCCCAACAGCTTAAAGCTGGGCCAATGAAGTCTGGTTGCTGAAGGCCCCACTGGGCTGAATTTTGTATCCAGGGAAGGGGATTTGGATGGGGATTTGACAGCCTTGATCCAGAAGGAGATTGAGATGCTGGAGCATGTCCGAAGAAGAGCAGCGGAGCTGGTAAAGGGTCTAGAGCACAAGTCTCATGAAGAGCAGCTGAGGGACCTGGGGTTGTTGAGCCTGGAGAAAAGGAGGCTCAGAGGAGACCTTCTCGCCCTCGACAACTCTCTGAAAGGAGGTTGGAGCCAGGTGGGGTTGGGCTCTTTTCCTAAGGAACAAGCAACAGGCCAAGAGGAAACAGCCTCAAGTTGTGCCAGGACAGGTTCATGGTTGACATGAGGAGCAATTTCTTCCCCTCAGGGGTTGTGAAGGGCTGGCCCAGGCTGCCCAGGGCAGTGGTGGAGTCCCCATCCCTGGAGCAGTTTCAAAGCTGTGGAGATGTAGCACTGAGGGACATGGTTTAGTGGTGACCGGGTGGTGCTGGGGGAGCGATTGGACTTGATGAGCTTAAAAGTCTCTTCCAACCAAGGCAATTCTGTTATTCCATGATTCAGTGGTAACTGCTTTCAGTGTGAACTTTTTTTCATCTTTTCTAATTAGAATTTCCCACATAGCAACAGATGTATGATGCCTCTCACTGTCACACCTCAAGAAGAGTCTGTCTCTCTTCTCCACATGCTCAGCCTTTGGGAAGCTGAAAACAGCAGCAGTATCCCCTGCAGCCGAGCCAGCTGCTTCTCTCAGCCTCTCTGTGTGTGACCTGCTCCAGGCCCCTCACCACCTCCAGTGGGCTTTGAAACTCGGAACAGAAGGCTGAAGCTGGTGTGTTCTCATGGGTGTCTGGTGAAGCCTGTTTCTCCAGCTCTGACTGCAGCCCTGCTTTCCACTGTGGCCACCCCTGCCCTGCATTTGCAGAGGACACCAGGCTCGATGAACTTCTTTTTTCACTGTAATGAGTAAAGGCTTTAAACAGTGTTGGCCCTGTATTGATCCCTGAGAGAAGCTGCTGGTGATGAGCCACTGGTGGACTTTGCTGGTTGCAGCGCTTCCAGCAATCTCTAACTGAAAGTGGCTAATACTTTCTGGTGGGCTAAGTGGTGCCATTAATTAGCATTTATATTATTTAATTTTAGAAATACTAGCATTCTCAAACAGCCTGAAACACATTTTTAAAGTTTGTCACCTTTTTACAGAGGAACAGGCGTGATCCTCACTCGGACTACCTCAGTTTCTCTGAATGAAGCCCATGTAATTAAGATGTGGGCAAGACTTAAGAGACATTAAGACTCAGATGTTCCCCATGCTTGCTGCAGATGTCTGGAGAAGCACCAGTGACAAGTGACTTCCCTGCAGCTTTTATTTTGCTGTGGGCCTTGTTGTAGGGAAGAAGGGTGAGAACATTTTATATTATTGCCCTAAAATCTCTGGTAGCTGTTTCTCCTTGTAATGCAATAAGGGTCTAAGCCTTTAATATGGGCCTACATCCAAGAGAGGTTGATCTTCCCGTGGCAGACAACCACTAGCAGTACCCTGACTTGAGCTGGAGTTCCTAGTGGTGTAACGACCTGGCAGGGGTGGCAAAATGAAGTCAAACTGGACAATTTTCCACATACCAGCAGGATCTCATCTAGTAAATGTGAGTGCTTGTGAAGCAGGCCCTGCTGTTCAGTTTCTAGTGAGCATTTCTGAATGATGAAACAACTGAATTCCCAGCATAGCCTGTAACGCTCTGTTGTCTCAGTAAGTCCTCAAGAGAAATCCATCAAGCTGTTGCTCTAGTAGCCTGTTTTCAGGTCAAATATGTCGTTCTCTGGATCACTTCATGTTCTTCTTTTAGTCTGAGTCCACCTTCAGATGTGTGTTCCTGCAAAGCCAGGAACTGAGTGATCGTCTCCCTTTAATGAGATTATATCTGCTCAGTGCACATGTTCCTAAGCTTCTTCATTTCACAACTCGTTGTATAAAGTTCAGGCTAATATATAACTGGTTTTAGTGCTTGTTGCCAGCAGGGAAACGAGCCACGCTGCAGACATACCAGTGTGCTTCAAAAGAGGAGAGAATCTTGTCATGAAGAGGGGACAAGCAATTGACAGATGAAATGCAAGGCAGGAAACAGTTGCATTTAGTCATTCATGGCTTTATTGGTGGGGACCAACTGCTGTCATCTCTCAGAGGCCTGACATATCAAAGCTGAGGTAGGGTCTTTCTAAAGAGCCCTTGATGGAGGCGATTAAAGCCAAGCAAGCTGGCGAGGACACAAAGGGACTGCCTTTATGTGGACTGCTGTAAACACTGAAAAGGTTACTTCTTAGTAACTGAATTAAGCAAAGAAACCTCCCAGGCAGATGGTCCAAAGGAGGACTAGGAGAGTGTTGCCAGGAGCAGAGCCTCTGGCAAGGAATTCAAGTTGGCAAAAAGTTGCTTTTAATGTGTTCTCGTGTGTTTGGAAGTTCATTAGAGACAATCTGGAGAAGAGAGTGAAGGAGCAGTGCTGGTTCACCTGTTTGGGGCTGAGAAGAGTAGCTGTTCAATAACCAGGCTGCCCAGAGAGGTTGTGGAGTCTCCTCCTCTGGAGAGATTCCAAAGGTGCCTGGGCACGATCCTGGGCACCCTGCTCTGGGTGACCTGCTGGAGCAGGGGGGTTGGACCAGATGATCTCCAGAGGTCCCTTTCAACCCCTAGCAGTCTGTGATTCTGTAATACATTAAGCAGTCACTCAGTCCTGTGTTGAAAATGACAGGCTTAGGTTTGCTTTGGTCTTTCTCTAAAGGTTAATTTGCTTGGCCGTATGACCTCTTTCTTGACTGAGCTTCTTAACCCTCCAAGTCTGTTGTGTGCTAAACAAACAAAATAATTGTTCATTCTTACTGAAGTGCAGTGTACCTGCCCCAGAACAGTTCCCAGTGCCTCTTCACGAGTGTTTGTAAAGAGACCTAAGCTGGAGATTGGTGCGAGGCTGCTGCTCATTAGCTGAAGGGCAACAAAGCTGGGGGAGGATCTAGAGTACAAGTCTGGTGAGGAGCAGCTGAGGGACCTGGGGAGGGTCAGCCTGGAGAAGAGGAGGCTCAGGGGAGACCTTCTTGCTCTCAACAACTCCCTGAGAGGAGGTTGGAGCCAGGTGGGGTTTGGTTCTTCTCCCAAGGAACAAACAAGAGGACAAGAGGAAATGTCCAGAGATGTTTTAATTTGAATATTAGGAGAAATTTCTTCCCCACAAGGGAAGGGTTGTGAAGGGCTGGCCCAGGCTGCCCAGGGCAGTGGTGGAGTCCCCATCCCTGGAGGGGTTTTAAAGCCGTGGAGATGTGGTGCTGAGGGACATGGTTTAGTGGTGACCTGACAGTGCTGGGTTAACGGTTGGACTCAATGATCTTAAAGGTCTCTTCCAACTGGAACAATTCTGTGATTCTGTCCAGCCCCAGGCTGAAGAGCTGAAGTATGATGGTTTTGAAGCATAGCTCAGCTTATTGTCAGGAGAAGGGAAACTTGTCCTGTTCTAAAACTTCTCCCTTGATCACATTTTTGTGACTGTGAGATTTAGGCTGCCTTCTAGTGTGAAAAATAGTAGTTTTTTTTAAAACCCTTCACTTTAAATTTTTTGCCTTTTCATAAGTCCGTTCAAAAAGTTTGAAGCTGAGCATTTTGTGTAGTGAGTGCGTGGGACATTTAATGTCCTTGTCCCTGCTGGGATGCTGCTGACCTAGAACTGCTCTTCACCAGCGCTGGCTGTCGCAGGGGAGCGCAGCCTCCCTCTGTAGCACCATGAAGGTCACGGCTACATCCCGATTTGAGAAAAATAGGCCTGTGTGTGGAGTGCACATATTTTGATCTTTGAGGCAGTGGTGGAGAAGTAGCTTTCGTTGCTCTCAGCTTGGCAGAGAAGGATTTGCATCTGAGGTGGAGGAGCTCAGAGGCAGATGGGAAGGGCTGTTGGTGCCCATGCCCCTCACATGCGCTCCAGCACGTAACCTTAGGCCGGGTTTTGACTGCTGATTGCAGAGCTTTAAGACAAAAATGCCTGGATTTAGCCCAGCATTTAACCCACACTGAGAACCATGGTGGAAAGCACCAGTCCTAAAAATACATTGCTAGATAAAATCATTTCCCTTCAAATTTAACCAGAAAAAACCTAATGCTGTTCATTTGCTGAAGAAATTACTGCTGAGATTTAACCTTATTTAGGTCTCTTGTAAGTCTAATTAGCATTGTTCCTTTTATGTACTTTCAGCATTAAAACACTTAATATTTTTAGGATTTGGCAGTGAGTAGGCAGCAGGAGCCTGCCTCAGTGGTACTGCAACTCTGTTAGGCTTTATATTTGAAGTGTTACAAGTGTTTAAAATTTCTGTTTTTCCCTGTAGTGCAGCTACTCTTAAAAATACCCAAACATCCAGTGCTGTTTGTGAACAGATTCTGCAGCTGTGAGCTTTTAAATGTCTCACTGTAAAAACTCCATTCAACATCATTTTTCTGTGTGAATTTTTCAGTGACATCTCTTGGAACAAGTATCTTTTGATACTCTCTGCTCGTCATTTGGATAAGCTCAAGCATCTACTTTCTAGCGTTGCAGCTTGTCTTGCACTAAAGCCTATACAGATGGGTTTCGTGGCTTTTTCAGAAATGTGCTAGCGTCATGTTGGAGTGTAGAGTAGCTCAAGACAGAAAGAATGTACCAAAAGGCAAGTTTTCTTAGATGGTTTGCTCTACTTGAGACTGCAAGATCTCAACCTGTTTGAGTGGTCATTGTCTTCTTTTTCCAAGTATAGTGACAAAAGATCCACTATCTATAAAACAAGCCTATGAAACTGGAGCATCTCTGTGTCAAGGAAAGGCTGAAAGCCCTGGGAGTGTTGAGCTGGAGAAGACTCAGAGGAGATCTGATAAATGCTGATCAATAGCTAAAGGGTGGGGGGCAAGAGGATGGGGCCAGACTCTTGTCAGTGGTGCCCAGTGACAGGACAAGGGGCAATAGGCACTAGCTGGAGGCTAAGGTAGTATCTTTTCCAGCTTCTTTCTGTCATAATCTGCCTTCTGCATGTGGTGGAATGCTTCTAGGACACACAGAGGCACTAAAAAACGCTCTGATTTTGGTGTCCTGTGCCTCAGTCCACAGTGGGATTTCCACAGTGCTTTAAAAAAAGCCTTGCCTAAAAATAGTTGACTGAGGCATTCATTGACCCTCATTTAAAAAATTTACTTCCTAGTGTAATATAACTGGATCATGGGGGGAATATATAGCAGAAGGTTTGTCAAAACTTGTAAGTCTAATTATTCAGAGCTTTTGAATGTGCAGGTAAAACAAGAGAGACTCAAAACTTCGGGATTTGATTCAACTCCAGCTTCTTTGTGTCTCCAACACACAACTTCTGTGTATTTCTCACTGAATCGGGCTCTTGGTGTACTTTGTGACAGTGAATCAACTTGAACTGGGCTTTATAAAGAAACTTTCACCTTTGGGCAAAGTTGAACAGAGAACATTTATTCTGAGAGTGGTTTGCTGGCAGACTTTCTGCAGTGTAGCTATAGTAGCCATCAGAGGTTCAAGGAAAGCTTTTCAGCGCTCTTTTTTTCCTGTTTACCGTGCTTGAGTTGAAGTCAAATTCTTGAATTTCAAGCACTTCATCTTGAATGTCACAGTTTCAGCACTTTGGAGGAAGGCTAAATGAACGCGGTGCTTTGCCATCAGCCTAACGCTTTGAATTAAAAGCCAGTAAGTTGGAAGCAGCATCTGTTTTGGCACATGAGCCTCCATCATCCTCACCATGAGGTGCTCTGCAGGTGGTTGTCTGCTCCGTTTCATCCCAGCAGAGTCTGGTGGGGATTTGCTTATATTTTGCAAAAGAGCTAAATCACATTATCTGTCTGTTTCTCACTCATTCTGCTCAATTTTCCTTACTGGTTGATTGTTTAAATGCAAACACTGTACTACACACACATCTTCAGCAGTGCTCAGAACAAAACCAAACTTTTATTATTCATTCCAGCAGTCCCAGGACTGTATCATCAGCAAGTCTGGTGAAGCTTAGTGAGACAGGGGTCACGTGCACCCTTTATTTCAAAGCAGGAGGTTTTTGATACAGTTATTTGCAAATACCTGGACTATCATAAAAGAGGGGAGCTATGGCATGAGCTAGTAAATACAAACCCTTTGTACCACAAGATCACATGCAATTGTGATGGATATGATATGTTTATAATGTGTTCTTTCCCCAAAATGATCCAGTAGCATTCATGTTCCTTATTGTTTTCTGTCTAAAGAAGTATTTAATGGATGCCATGAAGATGGAGTTCAACTGTGTAAAGGCACAGACATAAAGAAAAATTAGGTGAAGTTTTTATGCAGAACTTTTCTGGTGGAACCAGCCACTTCTTGTTTTGGATACTTTCTTGAAACTGGAGACATTTCCACAATGTCAAGGTTTAGGGTCAATCCACCTACAACAGATGCTCTCTGTTAACCCCTCTTCCCCCCTCCTCCCCCCCCCATTAGAGGAAGAAAAAGAGGATAATGGAGAAAGACTTTGGCAGGGCTGAGAAGCAAAGGCCAGAAGGAAGGGATGGGTCCACCGAAGGCAAAAAAAGAAGGCCCCAAAAGGAAGAAGGTTGAGACTCTCATGATCCCTCAGCTTTATACTGAATATGACATATGTGGGATGGAGTACCTTATGGGTCAGTTCAGGGTCACCTGTCCTGGTCACTCCTCCCTGCAGGTGTGGCCTTTCACTTTCTGCATCCCGCAATGTGTTACACAAGATCTAGCAGTGACCTTGGTCTGCACACACCAATCCTTGGCAGGAACTCTAAGCATCAAGCGTTATCACTGCTAGAAGCAGACACTGTCTGCAGAACATGCTGTGAGCTTCAGAAAGTGCAGTTAGTTAGCAGAGACTCAGGTGAAAAGTAAAGTTACTGAACAGAATTAGTCTGGTTCTAACTCAAACCAGGACATTCCACCCCTTATTCCATACCATTTACATCCTACCCATCACTAGGTTATAAGTTTTCTATAAAAAAGTTCATTAAGTTCATTCAGTTCATGATTGCAGATTTCCATCTATCGTAGCAGTCTCCCAGGGCAGGTAAGATGTTATGGTGTTCATTGTGGTTCATGCCCACAGATTGCAGATTCATTGCAGGAGGTCACTGGATGCCACTCGATGAAAGCTCTGGTCATCACCACTATGTTGTCCTGAAAGATACTTATTGAACACTCTTAATATTAGGCAATTAACATACAGCTTCTAATCAAGTGTTCTCACCTAGAGTTAAATTTCCTTGAGGTACACACTGTACTTCACCATCTTCCATCATCACCCACCAGATACTTCCAGGTCCTTGAGTGAAAGCAACTCTACACAGGGGTTTGCCTTTGCCCGAAGCAGGAAATACCCACACAGTTTTTCCCAACAGATTCCTTTCGTACACCTCAGGGCCTTTATCCCCTTCTACTGTATGTAAAGGGTCTGACTGAGCAGGACCAGCTCGATTGGTTGAGGAGTCTCCTTCTCTGGAGACATTTAAGGCCCACCTGGATGTGTTCCTGTGCAACTTGGTCTAGGTGATCCTGCTCCAGTGGGGGAATTGGACTACATGATCTTTTGAGGTCCCTTCCAGTCCCTAACATTCTGTGATTCTGTGATGGATCCTCTGGTATTAACTAACCAGGTGGCTTGTGCTAAATGCTTGTCCCAATTTTTAAAGGTTCCACCCCTCCGTTGCTTTCAAAGTAGTTTTTTAACACTTCCTTGTATTCAGTTTTTCTGGAGTCTGTTGCATGGTAAGGGATGTGATACACCCACTCGATACCATGTTCTTTAGCCCAGTTATCTCTGAGACTGTTTTTGAAATGAGTCCCATTGTCTGACTCAGTTCTCTCTGGGGTGCCGTGTCACCACAGGACTTGCTTTTCCAGGCCCAGGATGGTGTTCCAGGCCACGGCGTGAGGCACAGGGCATGTTTCCAGCCCTCCGGTGCTTGCTTCCACCATTGTAAGCACATGGTGCTTACCCTGGCGGGTTTGAGGGAGTGTGATGTAATCAATCTGCCAGGTCTTCCCATACTTATACTTTGACCATTGTCCCCCATACCACAAAGGTTTTAACTGTTTAGCTGGTTTGATTGTGGTGCACGTTTCACCGTCGTGGATGACCTGCAATAGTGCCCATAGTTAAATCCACCCCTCGGTCTCAAGCCCATAAATACAGAACGCCTCATGAATTTGCCTGTTGTCCTTGCGCAGGGGCCGTGCTAATCTTCTCTGGGTCATTCCAATTTTAGTGTGTGTGCTGCCAAAGCGAGTTCAGGAACCTCCCTGCAGGTGTGACCTTTCACGTTCTGCACCCCCCGATGTGGTACACAAGATGTAGCAGTGACCTTGGTCTGCACACACCANTGTCAAGGTTTAGGGTCAATCCACCTACAACAGATGCTCTCTGTTAACCCCTCTTCCCCCCTCCTCCCCCCCCCATTAGAGGAAGAAAAAGAGGATAATGGAGAAAGACTTTGGCAGGGCTGAGAAGCAAAGGCCAGAAGGAAGGGATGGGTCCACCGAAGGCAAAAAAAGAAGGCCCCAAAAGGAAGAAGGTTGAGACTCTCATGATCCCTCAGCTTTATACTGAATATGACATATGTGGGATGGAGTACCTTATGGGTCAGTTCAGGGTCACCTGTCCTGGTCACTCCTCCCTGCAGGTGTGGCCTTTCACTTTCTGCATCCCGCAATGTGTTACACAAGATCTAGCAGTGACCTTGGTCTGCACACACCAATCCTTGGCAGGAACTCTAAGCATCAAGCGTTATCACTGCTAGAAGCAGACACTGTCTGCAGAACATGCTGTGAGCTTCAGAAAGTGCAGTTAGTTAGCAGAGACTCAGGTGAAAAGTAAAGTTACTGAACAGAATTAGTCTGGTTCTAACTCAAACCAGGACATTCCACCCCTTATTCCATACCATTTACATCCTACCCATCACTAGGTTATAAGTTTTCTATAAAAAAGTTCATTAAGTTCATTCAGTTCATGATTGCAGATTTCCATCTATCGTAGCAGTCTCCCAGGGCAGGTAAGATGTTATGGTGTTCATTGTGGTTCATGCCCACAGATTGCAGATTCATTGCAGGAGGTCACTGGATGCCACTCGATGAAAGCTCTGGTCATCACCACTATGTTGTCCTGAAAGATACTTATTGAACACTCTTAATATTAGGCAATTAACATACAGCTTCTAATCAAGTGTTCTCACCTAGAGTTAAATTTCCTTGAGGTACACACTGTACTTCACCATCTTCCATCATCACCCACCAGATACTTCCAGGTCCTTGAGTGAAAGCAACTCTACACAGGGGTTTGCCTTTGCCCGAAGCAGGAAATACCCACACAGTTTTTCCCAACAGATTCCTTTCGTACACCTCAGGGCCTTTATCCCCTTCTACTGTATGTAAAGGGTCTGACTGAGCAGGACCAGCTCGATTGGTTGAGGAGTCTCCTTCTCTGGAGACATTTAAGGCCCACCTGGATGTGTTCCTGTGCAACTTGGTCTAGGTGATCCTGCTCCAGTGGGGGAATTGGACTACATGATCTTTTGAGGTCCCTTCCAGTCCCTAACATTCTGTGATTCTGTGATGGATCCTCTGGTATTAACTAACCAGGTGGCTTGTGCTAAATGCTTGTCCCAATTTTTAAAGGTTCCACCCCTCCGTTGCTTTCAAAGTAGTTTTTTAACACTTCCTTGTATTCAGTTTTTCTGGAGTCTGTTGCATGGTAAGGGATGTGATACACCCACTCGATACCATGTTCTTTAGCCCAGTTATCTCTGAGACTGTTTTTGAAATGAGTCCCATTGTCTGACTCAGTTCTCTCTGGGGTGCCGTGTCACCACAGGACTTGCTTTTCCAGGCCCAGGATGGTGTTCCAGGCCACGGCGTGAGGCACAGGGCATGTTTCCAGCCCTCCGGTGCTTGCTTCCACCATTGTAAGCACATGGTGCTTACCCTGGCGGGTTTGAGGGAGTGTGATGTAATCAATCTGCCAGGTCTTCCCATACTTATACTTTGACCATTGTCCCCCATACCACAAAGGTTTTAACTGTTTAGCTGGTTTGATTGTGGTGCACGTTTCACCGTCGTGGATGACCTGCAATAGTGCCCATAGTTAAATCCACCCCTCGGTCTCAAGCCCATAAATACAGAACGCCTCATGAATTTGCCTGTTGTCCTTGCGCAGGGGCCGTGCTAATCTTCTCTGGGTCATTCCAATTTTAGTGTGTGTGCTGCCAAAGCGAGTTCAGGAACCTCCCTGCAGGTGTGACCTTTCACGTTCTGCACCCCCCGATGTGGTACACAAGATGTAGCAGTGACCTTGGTCTGCACACACCAATCCTTGGTAGGAACTCTAAACATCAAGCGTTATCACTGCTAGAAGCAGACACTGCCTGCAGCCCATGCTGTGAACTTCCGAAAGTGCAGTTCGTTAGCAGAGACTCAGGTGAAAAGTAAAATCTCTGAACAGAACTGGTTTGGTTCTAACTCAAACCAGGACACACAACCAGCTCAATCTCTGGGTGACTATTAAATAGAGATGCCAAGTGTCCGTAAGACCACAAGCATGACGTGAGACTGAATTAAAACAGTGTCTTCTCAAATCTACCTAGAGCCTTTAGAGTATTTTTCTTGTGGGGAGGAAGGGCTGTAACCCAGAATAGTCTCCAGGTACCCATCAAATACATTTTATTTGGACTATTTTTGACTAAAGAATTATTGACAGGTGAGTGAAGCTCTTGAGGGCTTTTCAGGGTGTGTTATTGTGTCTGAATTTTTCTAAGCAGCAGCCCACAGGAAAGCTCTGACATGGCTTCTGATTTTATTCAGGATATAATTTTCTGCGATATGGCTGCACTGGGAAAGACTCCTGTCCTTTGCATCAGGGTGATGTTTTGGATCAATCTAAGTGGATCAGGAAATTGCAGTTGAAATTCTGTGAAATTTGTAAGTTCCTCCAACCTGATACCTGTTGAAGGCCAAGTTGGCAGCGTTTTCCTCATTTGCAGGCATGATATCATAAGATCTCCTGTGGTTTTATATTAAGAATCTGTTTTCCTTATGTCATGTAGCATTTTTGGAGGTCTGGATGCTTTTTATTTCCTCACTTACTGTTTTGTAATGCCTTCATACTGTAAAGGTATGAACTGAAGAGTATAAGAACCAATGTGCTATCTTAGCTCATGTTTACAAGCTATCAAAAGTGCTCTGCACATATAGGATGTGCTGGCTCAAATTTCCTCTGCAAACTTTGTGTGACTGTCCAGTGGAGCTGCTTAATTTTTCCATTCAAATTCTCTTTCCAAAATTATGGCACCTAAAATGGATTTTGATTTTTAGGAGCTAATGAAAGCCTTTACTCTGATAATTTCTTGCAGTGGAAATCTGGAAGTTTCAGAGTCAGAAATGAGCAAATGTAAATAAATTTAAAAAGCAAATATTTACTGCTACAGTTTTGTTTAGAGCTTGTTTGCTCGCTGCATTGGTCTTAAAGAGATGGTGACTTCTAAGATTATGTAATTATATAAGCTTTCTACTAGGTTGAAGGGTTTTGGTATTATTATAAAGTGTTCATTTGCTGGTGGCAAACAGAGATCAGGTCTGGAAGTGAAAATCTGGAGACTGAAGAAAATTATCATTCTTGCTGCTGTCCTGGTTTGAGTTAGAACCAGACTAATTCTGTTCAGTGATTTTACTTTTCACCTGAGTCTCTGCTGACTAACTGCACTTTCTGAAGCTCACAGTGTTTTTGCAGACAGCATCTGCTTTTAGCAGTGATGTTTAGAGTTCCTACCAAGGATTGGTGTGTGCAGACCAAGGTCTGCTAGATCTTGTGTAACACATTGGGAGGTGGCAGAAAGTGAAAGGCCACACCTGCAGAGAGGAATGGCCAGGACAGGTGACCCTAAACTGACCAACGAGGGATTCCATCCCATATACATTATATTCAGTGTAAAGCTGAGGGATCATGAGGGTCTCGACCTTCTTCCTGCAGTACCCTTATTCCCCGATCCTTTTCCCTTCTGGATCCTTGGACCTCCCTTTTTCGGCCCTGCCTTCGATCTCTATTCGTCTGCTCCTGAACCCAGCTCCTGAACCCGGTTCCCGTCAGCTGCTGAACCCAGTCTGGGACTTTGCCAGTGCTGCTCCACGGCCTCAGTGGTGATAGTGACGTAACTGCCATCAGGGGGAGGTTGGATTCGATACTGGTTTTGTATATATTTGTATATATTCTATTTTATTATCATTATTTTCATTAAAGCTGTTTTAGTTTTCTAATCCAGAAGCCTCTTTCTCATTCCCTTCCTCTCCTATTTGGGAGAGGAAGGGGCAGTAAGTCTCTCTCCCTTATCCTCTTTCTCTTCTTCCATTTGGGTAAAAAGAGGGGATAACAGAGAGTTCTGTTGTAGGTCTATGCTAAACCTCGACAGATTTATTGGGACCCAACGAGGGGCTTGATCAGAGCCTTGATAAATTGCCCAAATAGTTCGAATTCAGGTTCACTCAATTGAGAGTGAGGTCACTCAATTGAGACTCTTAAGAGTCTTTAAGGATTAGAAATTAAAACAAACCTCTTAAATCTTGCCTAAACCTTGACAGCTGCTTAACTTGGGATGATTTGCTGGTGGACTGACATAACTTTATGTATGAATTCAGCAACATAGCTGTTTGGTTGTCGTCACTTTGATTTCAGCTGCTAGGCAGTAGTTGATAGGAATTTGGTCCTTATTGTCTGTCAATCCGTACACACTGGATTGGTAACATACCTCCCCAAATTCCCAAACAATAAATTCGGACCAGACTCTCCTGAGACTCTTTTGTGGGAAGTTAAAACCAGAAGCTGTCCCTGAATATCGTTCTGTTGCTGAATGAATAAGCCGAGATCCTTCATCTTTCAGAATAAAGCTTCCTAAATGGTGATGCCTGCATAACTTTATGCAAAAAATTGCTCTCCAGATGCAGTTTGTCACTGAAAGTGGAGCTGATAGTTGGCTTTGCTCTTGGGGACTGTGTAGTGTCGTGCAAGCAGCCTTTAAATGTCAGAGGAGCAGTGCTTGCAAGGAACATAGACTTCACAGTCAGTAGTCCAAAGAAAGTAGATTGGAGCTTCTTATCTAACTCACATTCAAGAGAACATGGCCCAAGGCTTAATTTGTTGGCAGAGCACATCGAAATGACCATGAAATTTGCTGTTGTCCTGCTAGAGATGCAGTTCTCTGCAATAAGAGAGAGTCCCAGAAAGATGTCCAGGTTGTTTGGAAAGTTGACAGAAAAGGAAGAGCTGCCAAGGGGGTTTTCCTGCACATGTACATATGGCAGACTTTTCAATTAAATTGTAGTGTCACCAAGTTTGGACAGATACCATGGAGGTGGACTGCCCATGTAGATGTATTGGAGCTAACACCCAGGTAATGCTTATGTCTTTATGCAATAGCTAATTCCATATCCTGAAAGCTTGAATGGAAACTGAGCTCTCCCAGGAACATCTTGGCGTGGACTATCTACCATAACAGTCATTACATTAAAAATGCAAGATCTTGCTGTTATTGTCACCCTTTCATGGCATACTCCTGTCCATTTCCCTGTTTCTGTTCTCTTACTCATCGAGTCCTACATAAGATAATTCAATTTATTTGTTCAGATTAAGCAACCGATAGAGGATTAGTCCTGTTCAACTTTGGAGTTTGGGTTAGCTCACAGGAGAGCCTGGTGGGCACCAAAGCTGACGTGCAGGACTAAATTATGTCATGTGGAGAGATTGGAAGAAACAGGGCTAGGAGCTTGGAGATGAGCCTTTCAGCTGTGGTGAGCCTTTGGATCATCTCAGCTGCTTGTAGACCACCTTCTTGACTTCTGACCACCTTCCCTAGGGAAGCCGTAGCACCATCTTCTGTAACAGAGTTTTCAGTCTTCAGCTGCCCACCTCTTGATTTTGTTCATTTACATCTTAATCCTGAAGGCAACAGATCTTTATGGTAGGCCCAAGTGTTAAATTAGTTGCATTGAGGAGTTGACTTGAAACTGAAGTTCTTTATGCTTGTTGAGGGACATGATGGAGGAATTTTAAAGCTATAAAAGGAAAGTTTTGTGATTTTCAGTGGTAGTATTTCAGTACTTCTAGTAGCGTTCATTGTGAGAAATTTACTTACCTCATGCTTAGAATTTATGCGCCTGAATAAACTGGAATAGGTTTAAAATTAAAGCATGATTTGAATTGAGTTCTCAAATAATGTTATCTGAAATACAGATTGAAAATATGGACATAATTATGAATGTGTTATGAGCTGACAGAAAAACTCTGAACAGACAAACTTGTCATTGAATGAATGTAACTTCTTACCTTCTAAAATTGCTCTGATTAGGAGAATGTCTCACATGCTGGACTGTTGGAATGTCTTGCAGGTGGATTCACCAATGAACTTGAGGAACCCGCATGATTTGGTGATACTAATGAGACAAGAAACAACAGTTAACTACCTCAAAGAACTGGAGGTAAAGCATGATGTTAAGTACTAATTTCTGAAAATACAGATTGTTTTTCACAGGCTTTTTAGTGATAGATTTAGATGGAGAACAGGAGTTGTTATTGGCTTAATTCTGCTTCAGTGAAAGGATGGAGAATTCTTCAGATCTCCAGAGTTTTGTGCCTCAAGTTTCCTCAACTGATGATCAGTGTCCCTAGTCACATCATTCCTGCTGTTATCTGTAAATCCTAACATTTTGAAGTAAAGCCACTTAGGTACTGGATTCTATTGCTGGTTACTCTATTCCAGAAGAATGCAGAGCAGGTCGCTGCTACTTTTCTTTAAACCCATTTATTATTGAAAAAAGACCTGAGAACACCCTTCTGACAAAGGCTTTAATGAACTTTGAACTGATAACTTAAAGTTTAAATATAATAATGGGCTGCTGGGCAAGCGAGCAGCTCCCAGCCTTTCTTCTGGCCATGCACTCCCTTCTCTTGTGCCAGCTTTGGTTTTGTCAGATGAGCATAATTAGTGAACTGGAAAGTTAGATGAGCACCAGAGGTAGCTTTAGGTGAACAGAAGATGTGAAAGGGAAGAAAAAAAGCAGGACTGCCCCTTGTGTGACTGTTCAGCCAGGCTTTCTCATTGAGGTCTACTCATTTTTGTGGTAATGGATGTTTTAGCTGTGCCTGGAACAAGAGCTGTGTGCTTTTCAGGACATGGGCTGTGGGTTTGGAACATACTAATGTGCAATTTGTGGCATATACGTGGCTTTGAGAAGAAGTTCTCTATTGTAAGATCTTGCACAAGTTGTTTCTACTGTGTATAGCTCTGGTGTTGCATAGTAGTGTGTAATCAAATGTGTATGCCTTTAAAACACAGATTTCCTTCTGATTTCGCATATACAAATCCTTATTACATTTAATTTGCAGACCTAGGTGAGAAATACAGCTTACTGTGCTGGGACAGATGTGAGTCCCTTCACTGCTCATAGTAATCAATACCTATGAGCTTTACAGGGTGAAAGGCAGCTCAGAAGGCACATCATGAGCTGGTCTAGAAAAAATTAGTCTCAATTCCTGCATTAGCCTGCCAACTCAGTTGTACTTAGCACACTGAATAGGTAAAAAGTTAATTTTGTTTGCGGTCTCTAGTATTCTTTCCATGAGGAAAAGAGCCCAAATATGGAAAAGCTGATGTACTATTAAGACTATTTTGCCTTTTTCTGCATTTCATTAATTTGGAATGCTGTTAGCCCTCTTTTTAGGTATAGCAGGAGAAATAAGGGCCTGTTCAAGTCATATTATCTCTAGTGAAAGTATTTATATTCCATCTAAATCGAAAAATGTCCTACAGATATTTTAAAGGGAAAATTACATAAGGAAATATTCTCAAAATTTGAGGAGGGTGTTTCAGATTTTCTTCCAATGGACTTTGTTTTAAGGGAAAAGTTGGATTGCTCAACTCCTAGGGACTATAGAGTTTGCTTTCATCAGTATACATACTTCTGTTTCCTTTTTTTTTTTTTATTCCTACAGAAACAGTTAGTTGCTCAAAAGATTCATATAGAGGAAAATGAGGACAGAGATACAGGGCTGGAACAAAGGCATAATAAAGAGGACCCGGACTGCATTAAAGCAAAGGTGCCCTTGGGGGACCTAGATCTATACGATGGCACGTACATCACCTTAGAGAGCAAAGACATCCGGTAATAAGATGCTTTATACTTTAAGATTTTTTCTGAATTAACAAAAAATGGACACCACCTCTAAATGCAAGTCACTGGCTGTGGTTTAGATGATGGTTGTTTTGTTTTGTGCTAGTGGGGGATAAAATTGAAACCACCTCTGCCACTAGTTATGAAAGGGTACAACACAGAAATATTGTCTCCCTCAAACTTTTCATGTCAACCCTACCCTCAAATTTGTCCATTCCTTTCCAAGGCTCCCAGTCAGTCCTACTGTAACTCTGCTGGTGTGTGACCAGATGTGAATCAAGCCAAAGTGCGCCCTGTAGAAGGGACTTGAATTTCCTTGAGCGTGTTTTGAGCTGGATACACTTCTTGTAGTGGGAACTGTCTTTAAGTTTGAAGGAAATTCTGTTGGTTCCCCAAGCCGTTGAACCATCTGGTCATATTTCATCCTATGTTGAGCAAGTAAATGCTATGTGGACGGTCTGCTTGACATTCACCTTCGTTGGTAATATATCTTCAGCACTGACTGGTTTTTATCATTTTATTGTATTAACATAATCAGATGAGAACTTGAAATGGGAAAAGATTAATTTTTGTCCTCAGATACCTTCATTTGGGCTTCTCACTAAATACTTGGGATTTGTTGATGTGTTTCAGCTGAAGAGTCTTCCAATCTGCATGCGTTGCTGTTTGCCTGGCAGATAGACCATTAATCATAGTAGTGATCCACTAGGTTGGCTCTGATACTTTTTGGAGGCTGCCCAAATGTTGATGTTTTCTCTAAAGCAGACAGAAATTTATTTACTTTATCCTATAGCAATGACATCCTGATACAACTGAAATCTGGGCAGACATCAGAAACATTCTAATGTGCTCAAACACAGGGTTTTTGTAATGGTCAAATCAGAACCCTCTGTCAATTAAATGCTATCTCTTCTGAGCTTCAGCAGTATTTTAATCTGGAGTCTGCTGTGTTATGTCCTCAGCCCTGAAGACTATATAGACACAAAGTCACCAGTGCCTCCAGACCTGCAGCAGCCAGACTGTACAAAAGTTCTAGATCTTCCATACAGTATTCATGCTTTTCAGCACTTACGGGTAAGTGAGCAAATGTAAGCATGGCTTGGGGGTTTTTTCCCCATCAGGAAGAGAAATAGGAAAACCTTGCTGGCAGTTCTCCGTTGAGGTTGAGAAGTGACTGTTTTAAACTTTTTTTAAACCACAATTGTGCCCCGATTAAAGTACCTGCTTATAGGAGGATGGTTCCATCAGATACACAGCCCGTTTCTTCTTTGTTACTGTTTGCCTTATTTTAGAGGGTGTTTTGAGGAAAAATGGAGTATTTTGTTTTCATAACATACGTTTCATTAGTAAAATGGAAGCTTTCGCTGGAAATGCTTCTAACTTGTGAGTTGTTGCAGTTGAAAATCAGAGAGTGCTGAACAGGGTTCTTAAACCTTATGAAGATTCAGGGTCAGAAAATTGGTTTTCAGGCTTGTCGGTAGCTCTTGCCATACTCAAGCGTTTCTTTGGTATCTGAAAGCCAAGTCCTAGCCCAGCATGAGAGAATTGTTCTTTACTAGTACAAAGTTCATCTGCTCTAAAAAGGTGACAGTGGAAGTGTGGTGCAAGAATTGGTTTTGTCAACAGTAGTATATGAGCAAATTTTCTCACGTGGACACTTTAATGCTTTATCTCGATTTTTCTTTTAGGGTGTCCAAGAAAGAGTTAATCTTTCTGCACCCTTGTTACCTAAAGAAGATCCAATCTTCACATACTTATCACGGAGGCTGGGAAGAAGTATAGAGGAAATAGGTCATCGGATTTACGATGGGCTAATGAAGGTATGAAACTAATTTTACTGTACAGGGAGTGCTTGAAAGGTCTCACAAGGGTAGATATGCCTGGTACGTGCAACCACATCCAGTGCTAGTTTTGCACATTATAGATTGGTTTTACATTTCAGTTACAAAAGGCAGACTGTGAACAAGGAAAGCAGAGGTAGGAGAAGGCATCAGCAAAGCCACTCAATAGCTACTTACTGTCATCCTCAATGACATGTGTATTCGTGTGATCTAGCAAACCACGTTCGTTGCTCTGTCTAGGTAGTAAGAGCTTTTAAACCAAAATGCAGGTACTTAAAGAAACCAAGAAGAAACAATAGTACTGAGATGTGCGCGTTTTTATTAAATGCCTTCCTGCAAAATTTAGGAGCTCTTATTGAGGTCCAACTAAGCTGATGATGCTGAAACTACTGTCACTTCTCATTTAATCTCATTTTGAATTTTTACCTGTCTGAAAGGCAGGAGTTCTGTTTCTTTAATACATTTATGTGCAAATTCCTTCTTACTGAACATTCACAACTGTTGCCAAGTGGCAGCTTTCCAGAGGAAGGGGTTGGCTTAGAGCAAGTTTGATGCTTGGCTTTCCATCCCATAGTAATTAAAGCCCTGATAAACGTTTTAGTTCATGTCTTAGTCCAGTGCATGTGTTTCTCTTCACTGCAGAACTCCTCTTCCTGGGTGCTCTATAATATGGCATCTTTTTACTGGAGAATAAAGAATGAGCCGTACCAAGTAGTAGAGTGCGCCATGCGTGCCCTTCATTTTTCCTCAAGGTAAGAATTACTACTAAAGATTGCTTTTCAGGTGGCTTTTCTAGATATCCTGGTTAGTAAACAGGGTTGTGCCCTAAGGAAATATCCATGTTACTTGTTCTTAGTCTTTATATGCTATACTAGACGTATATAGTTTAGACATTTTTCTATGACATATTTAATATATGACTGACAAATGAGTGTATCCTTATGCATGAGTCTTCCACAGTCTGTCCTTTTAATGTCTGTTTTTTCTTTTTTTTTTTTTCCTTTTCATTTTATTTTCTTCTTTTAGGCAAAACAAAGATATTGCACTGGTAAATTTGGCAAATATTCTGCACCGAGCTCACTTCTCTGCAGATGCAGCTATTGTGGTCCATGCAGCCCTGGATTACAGTGACTTCTTTACCAGCTATTACACTTTGGGAAATATATATGCTGTAAATATTATCTTTATTTTTCAATACTTGTAGAAAACCAAATATTATGTAATCTTTCTGGCTTGACTTGTAATGCTTTACTCTTTTACAATGCATCTTATGTTCCACATGCATTTCACACTTAATGTTTAAGGTTCTGTCAATATTTTTATCCAAAATCCTGTCTTTCAGAAAAGGTTTTTCTCTACATATGGAAATAAATCCCAGAGAAATTCTTCTGCAACTTTTCTTTAGCAGATATGCTGTCTTGAATTTCAGAAATGACAGATGGCTTACTACCACAGATTAAAACTTGAGTTAATGAATTCTTTAAAAAGGGAATCTTTTTTATTAAATACTACCAAACAATGGGTAATTCTCTCTCTCTCGGTCACACTTCAGATGCTTGGAGAGTACAATCACTCAGTCCTGTGTTACGATCATGCTCTCCAGGCCAAGCCAGGCTTTGAACAAGCTGTAAAAAGGAAGCACGCTGTCCTATGTCAGCAAAAACTGGAGCAAAAATTGGAAGCCCAGCACAGGTAACTAAAGAAGCATCCCAGCAGCAATTCACCCAATCTCACTTTGATTGTTCTGTTGCAGCAATTACTCACATTTCAAATAGAGTCATGGTTTTCAATGTTCTATGCAATAAAATCATTCACAAGAATAAAAAATTGGAAGTTGAAAATGTGCAACACTGTAGGAAAAGCCAATCTTTAAAAAGCATTCCAGGTAAATCTTTTCTACTGTTGAATTTTCAAGGTCACTTCAGCGCACATTAAATGAATTGAAGGAATATCAGAAGCAGCATGACCATTACCTCAGGCAACAAGATGTTTTAGACAAGTACAAGCTCATCCAGGAGGAGCAAATCTTGAGGAACATCATTCACGAGACGCAGATGGCAAAAGAAGCTCAATTAGGTACAACTTTTTAGAGTTCATGCTCATTATAGCAATAAATTGCATGTATTCAGATGAATTGTCAGTATATATTAAGGTGTCCTCGAGTGGCTGTTGTGTCTTGCTTGTTAAAACAGGGGATTGCAAAATATTCTTGGAACAGAGGTTTCTTCAAGTCTTTCAGAGACAGAGTTTACTCTGTGCTGATTAAATAAATAAGAAGAATTGACCGACTTGGAGGTGGAGGGGTTGACTAAATGCCGTGTTTATATCCTCGGAAACCTCAAATAGTAGAACAAACTGTTTTGTGCTCTTCAGGGAACCATCAGATTTGCAGACTGGGCAACCAGCAGCATAGTTTGCACTGCCAGTGGGACCAGCCTGTTCGTTACCACCGTGGAGACATCTTTGAAAATGTGGAATATGTCCAGGTTTGTCCGGGAATTGATAGCACTGCTTTAAGTTTGCCTTAGCAGCAAAGCAGTTCCATTTTTTTTGAGACTTGACAAAGGGGGTGCATTTTATGTGTGGTCATTATAGTGAGAAATCATTTGGTCTCTTTCCTTCTGTTAAGTATTTAATGCTAGGGTTTTTTGCTGATAATACAAGCTGAGATCGACTGTGGATTATAGAAATTTAGAGGGTTTCTTGTACAAGACTTTGTTTTACTTAGAAAAGAGAACTATTAGAATTATTTGAATTGAAAAAATTTGGTCCAAAGTCTTAGTTTCCTATGAGTTACCAACCACTTCTATATTAACTCCATTGCTTTTCCAGCCTGCATAGAGCAGCCAATTATTTCTTTGTAGGAAGTACAAGAATCCTCACTTGAGGAATCACAGCTTTCTCTTGCATAAATATGCTACGTTTCAGGCATGTTAGCAGGAGTATAACATGCTTAATTTTCCAATTTATTTCCCTTCATAGAGGGCAGGAAAAAGTATTAGACAGCTAATGTTAATGAAGAAGCAAAAGTTTTCTATGGAGTTTTCTAGTGTATGTGTGGTATATGTAACAAGAATTATTCTGTAGGGGAAAGAATATTTCAACCTAACAGCTTAAAAGTGTACTCAAAATACTTTTATATCCATCACCTCTACAGCCTTAAAATGAATCTTGTTTTTCCTTTTGTTTATTACACTGTTGTACAACTCAAGCTACACAATTTTTGCATGCTCCTTTCAATTTAATGTAGATAGACTTACACGACCTTTAAAGGTCCCTTCCAACCAAAAGCATTTGATGATTTTTCCTACCAGAAGGAGCACAAAACCGCCATAAGCAATGAACAAATGGAAGAGCAGAGCTCAGTGGCTTTGAATCTAGTGCTTTTGCAGCCCCAAAATAAGGTGTTAGCCCAGCTTTGTGAGCATTGGACAATTGCGTATCTTGAATTAGTGCACCGAGGAAATCTGATCCAGGATTATTGAGAAGTGCTGGGAGCAAGGTGTGTGCCAATGCTGCAAATCCAGAGCAACAGCCACCCAAGCAACTCCACTGCTGTGTTACAACTGCAGATAAAGATGATGGTTTCATTCATTTTGCTTCTGGAGTTTCCCCTTAACTGGTTTAAGAAACAGGAATAATTATTTTTAATTATGCTGTATTTTCCTCTTGGATGTTCTTCCTGTTGTAATAATTACAAACTCAGATTATCAAGATAATTTTGCAAGCCATGAATCTTAGTAACCCTGACTTGAACTAGAGCTATGCAGTCTAGAGAAGTAGATGTTGTCGTCTATTAGAAATGTTTGCTTAGTACCTTTTAGCTTTTTTTTTGGTGATTTGCATTTCTTATTTTCATTGTCGACTTATTTACAACATGAATATTACTTTGCTGTGGTGAGTGGATTAAGAGGCTTAAATTTTCTTCTTTTTTTTTTTTTTTTTCCCTTCCCTCCNTTTTTTTTTTTTTCCCTTCCTGCTACCCAAATTTCAGCTCATCAGTGAGGCTTAACTACAGAAATGGTGGGGAAAAAGAAATACTTTGTAGAAATTCAGCCAGTGGTATACCATCTCTTTTATTAAATATTGTTTTTTCTCATTTCTAGTTTGGTGAAGACTCTTCAACTTCTAGTATGACATCGGTGAATTTGGATCTTCACACCAACCAAAGCGACCACAGCCAGTCCTTGCAGTCTTCCCCCGTTGCACGTTCTGTCGTTTCAGTGTGGAGTGTAGAACCCAGCAGAGTGAGTGGGGGGGGGACTTTGTCCTTTCAAAGGGGAGCTGTGAAAGACTGAAACTTGTCCTTGTTTATCTGAAACTTCTCAGCATCCGGGACACAGTTTTGATGTGTGGCAGCACTGGAGAATTTAACATTCTGGATTTCTTCAACATATAAGCATCTCTGTAGTTTCTCTGTACCAGTTTCCCATAGTTTGAAACTCTGCTACAGCACAGAGGGGGTTGTTCTTAGCTACTTTTGTTAACATCTGCTGCAAATAAAACAGTACAGCTGAGTAAGGATTGAAAACTTGAGCTGCTGATATTCCAGAAAAGATGGAAAAATAATAGTTTTAAAGATCTCTGCTCTTTTTTTCTTCCATACTATTCCTCATGTTCTTATTAGCTGGGTAATTAGAATATTAAAAATGTTGATAAAATAATCAAGAATCATTCCTTCCCCCTGTAGGAGAAACAACATATTCTTTGGCCTCGGCGATCAGAGTGCGTGAAGTCTTTCCCTAAAATCCCTGATCCAGAAGAAATGCCAACTTACTTCCTGCCTCCTGAAAATAGGGGATTCAGGCAAGTGTTGATTTTTAACAATAAAATGTATATTTTCATACTAACATCTTCATGAGTACTGTCTTTCTGGAGAGGATGGATGCAATCAGTAATTGACAGCATGGATGTGTTCACACCTCTTTATCTTGCTGTTCCACAGAGGGAGGGGTTTTCCTTTATTGTCATCTTTCCTCTCACTGTAACAGTCAGATCCAATGTCATGGGGCATCTTCCCCGTTAGTACAAGGTGAATATGTGAAATATCTACAGTATTACTGAAAGAATGAGGATTTAAGCACAAGGCTGAATGTCTTGTAGAGTATATTTAAAAAAATAATAATACAAGACCTTGAGAGAGAGGATGAGGTGAGTGTCTAGTAACTACGATTGACAGTTGTACATCATGTACATCCTCTGGGCTTTAGTTATGATAACAGAAAAGAGTGAAGAACAGAAAATAGTTAAAAATTATCAGGAGTGGAAAGCCCTGGCGCTTTGGGACAGAGGTAGAAAACCAGCTTAGTTGTGGAATAGTCAGCAATATTTGTTATTACATAGGGTAAAAGAAATGTGTCTGTGTTGCAAGAGCTAGCTTCTATAGTTCAATGGAATTTCATCATATCCTACTCAACATTATAACAGTTATAATGAGAGAGCTTCCTTCTCCTAGTCAGTATAATTCTAGTGCTGGGCATGGAAAAAACTTAGAATGTTCTTCCCAAATTATTTGGCTACCTCTTGGTGGTTTTGATATCAAACTTCAGTTTAAAAAACTTCAGCATTTTCTTTTTCATGTATCTGTTTAGTCCTAAACTTTATACAGTCCTTATTAGCACAATGTGAGAACTTTCTGTGTCTTAGCTCTGCTGCATTGTCTGTTATTTTCAGGAATTCTGTGTTCAAAAATGGAAAGCAAAAACTTTATTTAAAATAAATTTTACTCTAAAGTATTACTTAAAGTAAAGACTTCTCAAGGGAAGGGTGGTCCTTGAACTCTCTTGGAGTGCCTTGTTGATATATAGCTGAACCTTATCTGGATAGATCAGTGAGGTGCAGCCTGTGCTATTAATTTGTCTTGGTTCTCTTTATTGCAAGAGTCCACCCAATCCTGAGTATCCCAAGAGAGACAGTTGAGCATGGAGAAACCCAGGCTCCAGACTGTTCTTCCATTACTGGTACTCGTAACAATGAATCTCTAAACATACTGATCAAGGAACTAGACAGTAATCTAGATTTGAAATTCAAGATGCCAGATGATCAGGCAAGACAGGTAAGAAACATTTTCTCATTGGTTCGCTTCTGTTTTAAAGTTCCGCTTTATATTTCCTAAAAATCTTACTCAGAACGTGAAAGATTCTGATATTTAAAAGGTTATTTGATCTCAGAAGCCAATTGGTACTTCCAAAAAAGGGGAGCAAGTGTTTTCTAGTAGGGCTGGAGAAAGGAAGAACCTGTCACTCAGTATAAGATTTGTTATCTGGATTCTTTCAAATGCTGAACAAAAGCACACAGAATAAGAAATTTAATTTGCTATTTGAAATTTCTACTTTAAGACTTTTAACAATCGCTTGACACCATTCCTCTTCTTGGGGTTTCCAGTTACAGCTGTGTTCTACCAAGTTGGTAACTTCAGGCCAAGATTAGTTTTTCATGCTGCTTTCCACAGATTGGCTGCATTAACCCTTACATCTGTTTAGAGCAATTTTACTTTTTTTTCCCCTTTACTAAAGAGAAGATGCAGGGAAGAGAGACTTGAATGACCTGTGTAGATGCATGCTGTAAAATCTATTCAGTTGTTTAAAAAAAATAATTGAAATCTTTGTTGTCCAGGTTTTGCATTCTCGTATCAACAATCAAACCATTTCACAGGCAAAGATAGGAGCGCTTCTAGATCATGCCATGAAAAAGGTATGTCAAAAAATGTAGCATAAGTTAAATTCAGAATTCTTATCTGACGTTTGTTTATGAACTTCTAAAGAAGCCCTCTGGTGATGTGTAAGCAAGGAGATGAAACTAACTTAAAAATCCATGTTTACAAGTAAAGCACAAACATATGGAGAAGCATGCATTTAATTTAGGGTAGCATGGACCAAACTGCCCTGCAGTTACTTGTTCTTGTTGTGACTTCAGGACACGGAGCAGCAATAGATTAGCTAATCCTGGCAGCTGTTTGCTTAACTGAGGGAAACAGCTTGGAACTACTCCTTCACCTTTCACCCCTCCCTGCATGCCTACCTTTTGCTCTTCCTCTTCCTCCCCAGGGCCCTGCCTTCTCCCCTACCCACCCTCCAAAGAAACCAGCCCTCTGTCAATCTTCTGTCAGGATAATTAGCACTCTCGGGCAAAGAATGTGCATCTGCCAAACACCCCCTGTGGAATGCCACCTCCATCTTGTGTGGGGCCTTTAAGAGGCATCACAAGTCAAATGACGGGAAGCATTGAGATACAGGTTGACTCTTTTTGATGTGCCAAGCTGATATTTCTCAGATTATCTCTCTGATACAAGTTGTGCCAAGGCAGTGTATGTATGTATTATTTCTAGTCTAAAATCAGGACCGTTTACTACGTGCATCTGTCTTACCCAGAAGAAGATGAACAGTAGGAGTTGATTCCTATTATTATGCTGTTCAGAACAGTCCTGTACATGTCTAATGTCTTCACTGGTGCTGTGATTTTGGGTAGAACTGTAGCATTCTGTTACCTTCACGCTAATAGCCTGAACTTCTGGGTCATTTAGATGCTGATGTAAGGACACTGTTGTGTCATGCCTGTTCTGCTAAGGAGCACCTTCCAGAGCAGAGATGCCACAGTTGCTATCCTTGTGTTGAGAAAGACGAAGTGCTCCGAACGTGACTTAGTTCAAGAAAGGTCATTGAGAGCGTATTTCAGTGAGGAGCTGTGCATGAATAGCGTGTGGGGAATGCTGTGTATGTGCATTGCACAATGGGGTGATAAGTGCTCTTACTGTTATAGATGATATCAGGTACCCTGAACAAAGAGGTAACATACCCAATTGGTATCTCCCAGTTTGTCTTGAACCAAAGGAGGAGCCTTCCTGTCTGAAGTTGTTTTGAAAATCTTTGTACTGATTAACTTTCAACACAGTATTACTGCAACACCAGCTGTACTGCATTAATACAGCACTACTATAAAGATCCTTATCTCTTTAGATTCTTCTGTCCTAGCTGCCTGATTCCTACTCATGCACACATTTTGGTTTCAGGCTTGTGGGTTGGACTGGCCATTCATTTCGTTTGTTGCCTTTAAAATCTTTGTAGAGTTGAGTAACATGGAATGCTGAATGCATTAAAAAATCAAATGCAAGTGCTTCTCAACCATTTCAAACTGTTCCATCTGCAAGTGGATGCTTTACATAGCTCTGTCCACCTGTCAGGATTTAAAAGTTTTGCTTTTTCTTTTCTAGGGTGAGTATTTGTTTCATCTGTTGTAGGTGAAAGAGGAGGAAGGAATGTTCAAGGTGTATTGGACACTTCTTCCACTCTTCCACATGCCCTCCCTTGTTGCTTGCTATTTTATAATCGTTAAACAGAATCTAATGCACTTGTCAGCTTTCATAAATAACTAAATCTAAGCAAAAACAACTCTGAAACCTTAAATTGACAGGAAATCTTGATGTCGGATGTAGGACCTGGAAGCACATCTAACTACAATGTAAAAGCTGCCTGACCTTCCAGTTGTAACATTGCTCTGTAGATCTGTGTTAATGTGATTTGAAGACTGAAATGGCTCACAGATGTTGCTTCCTGAAGCAGGCTAATGATGATCACTTGAATATTTTAAGGGATTTTGTGGCCCTGATACAAGGCGGCCTTATGAGTAGAGTGCAAGCAACAGCTGCTACTCAATTACAGTTTGGACTAAATCGCATCAATTAGAGCAGGCTGATTAATCTAGTAGCAATCACAGCAAGGAGTCGTTTGTATCTAGTTAATATGGTAGTATGGTGAGCTTGGGGTGTTGGTTTCTTCTCAAAGAGCAGGCAGTTCTGTCTTCCTGCAGCACTTCTTCCTGGGTGTTTTCATCCTTTTCCCTGACTCTCCTACAGCCAGAAGATCCTCTATGGCTTGTGCTCAATGAAGCTGGATTGTACTGGCGTGCAGTTGGAAATAGCACCTTTGCTATCACCTGCTTGCAGAAAGCGTTTACTTTGGCTCCACACGAGTATCAGGACATCCCTCTGGTCAATCTTGCAAACCTGTTGCTCCATTATGGTCTGCATTTGGATGCCAGCAGGCTCCTGCTGAAGGCTTTGGCCATCAACACCTCTGAGGTAAGATGAGGGGTTTTGTTCAATGGTGAATGTCTTTTCCTTCATTATTTTCTAAATGCATTTACTTGCACTTACTTACCTGTGCATGCAGTTCAACTTCCAGCCTGTGATTTGCAACAGATGTTAATTATCATTTGAACTCTTGATCGTACTGGGGGTGATGCTGATTGCTGAGAATACAAACATCTAGGGCAGAAGTTGCTCTTCTCGGTGACAAACAATGATAAGACAAGGGGTAACGGGTACAAACTGGAACACAGGAGATTCCACTTAAATATGAGAAGAAACTTCTTCTCAGTGAGGGTAACAGGACACTGGAACAGGCTGCCCAGGGAAGTTGTGGAGTCTCCTTCTCTGGAGACATTCAAAACCCGCCTGGACACCTTCCTGTGTAACCTCATCTAGGTGTTCCTGCTCCGGCAGGGGGATTGGACTAGATGATCTTTTGAGGTCCCTTCCAATCCCTGACATTCTGAGATGGCAGACTATTTGCCTCCCAAAACCTGTATTATCAGCAGCGGCTTCAAGGAATCTAATCCTGGTGTTTTGGCAACATTTTCATCTAAACCAGAGATCTGCAATGATGTCACCATGGTATATTGATTTTTAAAACCCTTAAAGTAGCATGCCTGTCACCAGGATCTTTGGCTGTATAGACATTTTTCTGTGCCACTCGACTTTTTATCTGTACTGTTTTATTTGTCCCTAGATTTTATCCATACAGCTGGAGGAAGAGCTCTGTTTAGGTTGTTTGGTGACTTCACTTCCAACCATAGGTTCAAAACAGCTTTTTATATTTCTGAATGGTAACATTATAAACATTTTGCAGGTTTTCACCTGTGTCACGTAGAAAGTTTCTGTATAAACTGTTTAAACAGTTTATACAGTCTCGACTGACCAGAACAATTGTGAAAAGGAAACAGGGGAATGGATGACACCTTTTCTCTAGCAAGTAATTTTGGCCTTATATTTAAGGTGCTTCAGTAAGAGGTTCAAGTGAGTTTTTCCTGTGCTTCTACCTCTGTAGTTAGATAAACAGCAAACTTAAACCTGCTGAGTCACCAGTCATCTAGCACATTAAAAAGCTAAAACCAGAATAAGCTTTTTCAATATAGCCTTCAGGAACAATTTTGCAATTGTTGGAAAGGAATCTAGCCCATTTGGGTGGCAGGTAAGAGTGCAAAAGGGGACTCTAGAAAGAACTATGCTTGAATGATGTGCCTTGGAAAGAACACTTGAAGGTGCAGCCTGGAGAGGAGAAACTTGTGGATCCTTAGGACCATGCTGTGTGAGTAGGGTTTTTCTTCAGAAATACCAGCAAGTCCTACCTCCTTATAATAATGCCTGCTCCAGGTTTTTTTCAGGCATTCTCAGTTCTGTAATACCTGTCATATCAAAAAATCTGTTAGGAGGATTTGTACTGGAATAGTATTTCTTGGAATAGAATGGAAAGGAAATGAGTTATGGCTACAGGGAGTGAAGCATGTGCTGTATTAGCAAAAGCTTTTCCAAAAAATCATCTTGTTGCTCAGCTTGCGCCTTGCTCTGAATGGTGTTTAATAAAACTAAGAGGAGTTTCGGAAATCTTAAGCTACTGATCAGTCTCCACATTTTCAGATAATGAATGCAAAATTATTTCAGTGGAAAAAAAAGACTGCTAAATTGCAATCTTATAGTCATTATTCCAGCATTATACTGCTAATTGCAGCAAATTACTTTCAGTGAAAGACTTTTTCAGTCAACAAACAAAATGTAATGCTTTACTATGTGCCTGGGTTGAAATGCTAATTAAATTCTACCCAGTGAAGGTGTTTATAATTTGTACTTGTAAAAAAAAAAAACCAACGTATTTTAGGGAGACTAGCCCAAAGCAGTGGACAGAAATACTAAGTTTTATAAAGAATTGAAAATAAACATAAATATCTACCCGCTAAGATGGGGTGACATTAGTGTTTTCAATAACCTAGTCCTGCTCAAGTAAATCCTGAGCATTCCTGGTAAATAAATGAATCTGTCCTGCTAGGACACTTGTAATATTTTAACATTTTTCCTGACTTTTAATCATTCTAAAATGTCTTCAAGCATTCCAGTTTAGTGTTTTTGCTACTCGGTGCAGTAAGCATTATGTTGATGACAGTTTATAAGTATTTGATGCTTCATTTGTTCAAGAAATGAGAAGATGTGGCACTTTGAGACATGGTCTAGGGGTCAGGGAGTTGTTGGACAGAGGTTGGACTTGATGATCCTAGAAGTCCTTTCCAACCTGAATGATTCTATGATTTCAGCTCATGTGTATTAAACAGCTCTTTTTCATGGTAGAAAGATGGTACCCTGAACACAACCATATGTCAGAGCAGCTTTTGCTTAGCACTGATGCATCAAGCTGTTAGTTCTCCGCTCTAAGAATGGGCAGACCCTATTTCAGAAGTTTCCTAAATTCTTTCCAGCCAAACTGGGTAGGGTGTGGATTGACAGGGAGTTTTCCTAGCTGGCTTCCATTTTAAACAGCCTGTATACTTAGGCTGGGGGGTGCTGCTTTTCTCTCTGCAGCCCCTGACTTTCCTGAGCCTCGGCAAGGCATACCTGGCCCTGAACAACATCAGTGGAGCCCTGCAGGCCTTCAGGCAGGCAATGGATTTGACGACCAAGTGCTTGGAGTGCGAAGGCAGCCTGAAGATGATCCGCTGCTTGCAGTTCTACCCTTCTCTCTACAACATCTCCTCCTCTTCATGCAGTGGTAAGCAACTGCTGAGCAGCGGACCACGAGTCAAATAGTGTCTGTTTGCCTTGAGTGGTGCACCTGAAATTCAGGATTATTCTGTTTTTTTTTCTCGAGGATCCTCCTTTTTGTTTTATTGTGCTTTCTCTCTATAAGGAGCAAGGGTGAGGCATTGCTTTTAAAGGCAAAGTTACAGCCCATTAAGAGGTGCTTGAGGATGACTTCTTAAATATCTAGAGGGCTGCCACTGAGTGCAAATTACTTCCTGAGTGTGTCATTAGTACCTTAACATCCTCACTGCTATCTCTTGCTGGTCAATGAGGAATGCTGGATTCAGTATTTATGGAAGTGCATAGCTACTACTGCTAAACTACTCAGCAGCCCCTTTGTACATGCCTTCAGATTTTATAGTCAGGTGGATATGTTTTCTTAAAGCTGAAAAGCATGGTGAAGGGCAGTTTAGTTTTAATTCATCCCCTTTGGGCATGTTCAGTACTTTGGATGGCACTTTTACTCTTCAGTCTTTACAGAATAGACTGTATTGTCTCAACATTGTTTTGTGTATATGGGGTCTGTGGTCACTGCTCTTAACCCTCTGTAGGAAAAATTACTTTGAAACCAATCTCTCCTCCCAGAAAAAAGTAAAAATATTTGATCTAGAATGCTTTATTGTCCATAGTGGCTGCTTGTATTAAAGAACCCAAAGAATAGCTTTGAAGATGGATTCTTTCATTTCCATGAATCCCCCTGAATATTTCAAGTATTTTGTCTCTACTTCCCTGTAGCTAATATGTCATATTGCATACAGCTAATATGCTGCTCATGAGCAATCTTGAAGAACATTTATGAGTATATTTTATAATCCCCTCTCCCTCAAATTGTTACTAAGGTATTTTCCATCTAATTTTTCCTTTGTTTTTAAATGAAAACCTCACATGAGAAGTGCTTTTGATTTTTAGCATTGCTAGGACTTCCTCATAATTTTTAGTTTAATTTCTTCTTCAGTGAATAGATGTGGAGAAACCTCCTCTGATTTTAGTATCTAGAATTATGCTTTCTAAACATAGACTAGAGGCCACCATATCACCTGGTACAATATGGATGATGCTCTATTGTGAAGTTAAGGAGAACGTAGTTGAAACCTATATTCACAGAACTGAGGCAATGGCTGTATTTGAACCCCAAAGTCATTTTACATCTTTCTTTTCTTTTGTGTGCTTTTCCCCCTTAATCTTGTCATAATTCCTCAAAACACATTCCTCTAGTTTGGCTGATTCTTGGCTGCTCTTTGCTTTGATTCCTGATCCAGGGCATTTGAGGTCAGCTACTACTGCATATGCTGTTTAGGAAGTTTGTGTTTCCTGGAGGAGAAATACATCTCACAAGTGCTATCAAAAAAGTGTTACCTTTCCTTTTTTGCCATCTTGGCCACAGTTAACACAGTGAGCGTGAATACATTGGGATTTGTTTGTTAAGGAACCTGTGAAGCTGCTAAATCAAGAGAGAGATGGATATGCCTTAGCACATTAATTTGCTCATTAAATTTCATTATTCCAGTATTTAAGTATATTACTTCATATTTATATTTTTGTCTTTCTCTGGAACTCTTACCTGTCTTAATATTTCTTTCTTTTCCATTTCTATTTATAATATCCTTTAGGTCGCCTTTTGTCTGAGTGCAAGAAACCTGAAAGTATGAACCTGACAAATAGTGTAAATGTTGTTGTACAGAGTGTAAAATAAACATACTGATTAATTCAACCTTGATGATGATTTGTGGTTTAAGTCAAAACTCAGAATTCAGAAATGGAAAGGTAGATTTTCAAAAGGTTTGGGGAATTTACTTTTTTTTCCCCTGCTGTAACCATCAACTGACCCGAGAGGAACCTTGACAGGCTGTTTGGAAGTGAGGTTAAGTCTCCAAAATCAGAATTATTTCAAGAATGCATACCCAGAAATCACACTTTGCACTTACAAGTATCCTGAAATTTTGGGAGTCTTCTGCTCATCCTCCAGTCCAAAGAAAACAATTGAAAAGAGATTGTAAGTTTGAATTTTGACCTTACCTACATAATGCAATATAATTATTCAACCGCTACGTAGCACCCAAAAAATGCAAGCTGTATTTAGATGCTAATATTTAATATTACCCATTGTGCTTAGGGCATTTGCTAAAACCTTAATACCATGTAGATGATGGATGTAGGCCCATGTGGTAGCTGTGGTTTTGCTTTGCCTCTCAAAAGCTTCTGTTCAGGAGGCCTGAACTAACTGGTGAGAGACAGCGAGTTCCTCGCTCTGCTGCCAGGAGCCATCAGCAGGACCCAGCAGACAGTCAGTGGGAGCCATGTGCTAGCACGGGGTGGAATATGGGGTCAAAAATCGGAATTTATAGTCTGATTTTTGATGAGAGTGTGTGCCCGGTGTGTATTTCAAGTAGTTGAAGCAGGAATTTCCTCAAGCATGTTGAGACGTTGGCCGATAGCACAGAACTTTGGAGGTGTGATGCACTAATGCTGAGCTTGTTTATATGCTCCTGCCTGTACTGCTGCCTGGTACTTTTTATCCCCTAATTTATCTCTGTTCTAGGTAGAAATTTATATTTCAAAGCCAGGTCACTTCATACATGTGAGAAGAGGAATTAAAAACCTCAGACCAAGACTTTTCTATTTGACTTCTGTCTCCTATATTGAAGTTTATGTTAATGTTTATTTTCATTGTAAAAGGATTTCTAAATCTGCAAAGGTTTTTGGTGAGGTTTTTTTATTACGGAGGAGGTGAGTCAGGTGTCCAAAATTTAGTACAACCATATCACCTATGACATGTATTCCAGGTAACTGCAGGAGCTCAGTCACTTGCAGCTTATATGGAATCTATACAGCAGCAGCAGTACATGGGTCTTCATTACTTGGACCACATACTGCCTTATTCCCAAATCACAGAAAAATGGTCAGAAGACTTCATTGCTATGGGATTATCCTATGGTGATCCTTCTGGAAGTAACTTGGCAGGGTTAAGGGTGTTGCCACAAATGATCAACTGTATTGTCATTGCCAGGTCAGTTCCTGAAGCATGTTAAGTATCAGGAACCTTCTGTTGCTTGACAGATACCTAAGCAGTCCTATCAGACACACAAATAACAGGATCAGGAGAAAAAGGGCAGTAGCTCTTATCATGTGATAAGGTCTGTAGAGGAGGGGTTGTTCCTGTGGTGCTTCATTGGCTGGTGGGCACATTCAGATGTTGTTGAGCCTTATTCAGTGTACTAGAAGCATGGTTTTGGTGTGGTGGTCACCACCTGTTGAAACGTGGATTTGTTCATTGTTGTTGCATAGGGCTCTTATGTGCATAAACAGAAGTGCTGCTTTGACAAGCAGAAGTCATTTGTAACCCGAATATTTTTATCTATCTGTAAGCACCTGCCTCTGACTGACAGTTCTAATTCATTATGAGCTCTTCACATTTGTTTAGAGAAAATCCAGATTCCAAGATCTTAAACTTCATTAGTAGACTGCTGGTATTCGAAACCTGAAGCAGAGCTTGTTTCCCGGGTGTTTAGTCTCACCATCTATTCCTTCCTTGGCAGGATGGTGCTTTTCAAAAGGCTTTGGGATGCCCTGTTGGAAGCAGAGGCAGCATGAGTACATTATGAATGTCCATGCGTGCCATGGAGATCTATCTGAATGCTTTTGTCCTGAGCATGTCTGTCTGTGAATGCAAAGCATGCTTCCTTACCTGATGGCTTAGTTCTATGTGCAAGAGCTTAATGATGCTCTTTAAGTGTGGTTTTAGTGCCCTCTTGTGGCATGAACACCCTATACCACGTGAAATCGAAAGTCTTGGCTTATTTCATCTATTTCCTCTTAAAATAAAACACAGGGAAAAGGTATTTGATCTTTCAAGTGTACGGATTTTCCTTTGTCCCTCAGCGGTTAAGTTCTTACAGAGTTAATAAGCTTAGACCTTTAAGCAAATTGACTTAAAGAGGAGAGGCTGACCTGAAAGGAGAATCTCTGCTTGAAACTCTGATAGGAAGCTTATGGACAGATTAAATAACTTGCTTAAATCAACATCACAGTTTAAGCCTCTGACTCTAACTTGACAGCTGCAGTCACTTCGAGTTCCCTATAGTGACCTCCAATGCAGAAACACTAAGCACAAACATCACATAACTTTTCTTGTGTTAAAACTTAGAGGGATGAAATAATCTGCATTTGTAAATGCACCTTTCACTCACTGATCCCCTGCAAGCTATGACTGGCTTGGTAGTCCCAGCATGGAGCTGCTAAATTTTGTTTCCATGAGGTTCTTTTAGACATTTTTATCACAATAGCATTTCAGTTTCCTCCTTGAGCTGCTGTATTTTGTTCCTCCAAGGAATGCTCATCTCATGCAGTGTTAATAAGTGGAAAGAGGGGATCTTGGGGTGAAGGATGTTGAGCTCTCAGAAACACACCATGGCAAATGTTTACATTATCTTTTAGTAGTAGTATAGAGAAAGTGAGAGTTTGTCTTAAACAGCAGCAATTCTAAAATCAATGTTCTCATAGAAAGTTAAATACTTGGTTGCTTATTTCTGATGATTTCTTTACATCATGCACAATCTACCTTGCTAGCTTACCTACTTTGCTTAATTACAGTGTGGCAGTGCACCTGACAACTCCTCCCACCAGTCGTCAGGCTCACTTTGCATCATGCGCCCACGATATTTAGTGTTCTGGATTCATTCTGTCTTTTCCCAGGATCAGAAGGCCACAGGCTGGCGGAGGAGGGAGAAGAAAATCATGGCCTCAGCTGCAGGAGTAACTAAGGAAATAGGGATAGCATGATGGGAGGGAATTTGGAATTGTAGGAGAGTTCAGTAAGAGTTTACTGACGCAAAACTATCAATATATGAAGGAAAAGCAGTACAGTATTAAACTAAATTCAATATGGCATTTCCCATTTTATCTGCCTTTATAGCGCAGATGATTCTTCAGGATGTGTTACCTGGATCATCCTTCAGTTACTCCAGCATAACTACATGCTCACGTAGGAGGAGGAGGATGATCATCAGGGGTTAGAGTGGAAGGGAAAAGGTTCTCTCTTCCTAACTAAATTTATCAAAACCTGATACCTTCAGCTATCAGATGTATTAACATTTTTCTGCGATGTCTTTGGTGGGGGTTTTTTTTGTGATAGGATTGCAGAGAAAATGAGACATATTTGCTACTGTCTGTGTCTGGAAGGTGCCAGAACCCTGGCCCAGGCTGTCCAGAGAGGTTGTGGAGTCTCCTTCTCTGGAGAGATTCCAAAGGCACCTGGACATGATCCTGGGCACCCTGTTCTGGGTGACCTGCTGGAGCAGGCGGGTTGGACCAGATGATCTCCAGAGGTCCCTTCCAACCCCACCATGCTGGGATTCTGTGATTCTTACCTCTTTTTAGGAGGCTGCTTCTCTGCCTTCTTGCACATAGGTGCTAAAAATTCATACTGAATCTGAATGGTGTGCACCACCTAGAGCTGGATCTTTCTAAAATGGTCCAACAACTCTGTGTGTTCAACAGCCTTTTTAGGAGCAATAGTAATTCCCCAGCTACATCTCCAGGAAGATGTAGTTGCAAGTAGAACTTAATAGTAAAGCTCTACAGACTTAGTGAGTTGGTTAAAACATGTTTGGAAGAGAAAGAACATGTCCACGTATGGGAGAGCTGACAAGGCACGATTGAGTATCATTAACAACTGGCCAAGACCTTGAAGGCTGTGTTCACTTGGCTTAAATCTGAGAACTTGTAAGGTGGTGATGTGTAGCCTCAGCCTGCAGTGAGTCACGTGGAGATTGTCTCAGAGCAGCATGCAATGCCATGTGCTCAGATTCAAATGAGCCCTGCATGCTGAGCCATGGAGTGCAGGCACTTAACTACCCCTCATCTGTCTACTTTATTGATTCGGTTTTGCCTTGTAAGGTTGGTTGCCTGGTTCATGGGAATTTCTGTTGTGCTCTGACTGTCCTCAAAGCTTTAAATCTATCATCTGTTCTGGCAACTAGTGACTGGAACTAGGACAATTCAGAGTTTCCCTAAAGGAAGAGATTGATGCTTCTTGAATGCAGCAATTCTGGGGAGAAGGGACATTCTTCCAAAAAATCCCAGTCTTTTTGCAAGCACTGTTCTATAGCTTTGTACTATTCAGTGAGAGGAGAGTATATTCCTGTTGAATCCTAAACTAGGCTGGCTGGCAGCATTCTTTCAGAGGTAACCTTCTGCAGGTATTCCTGACCTGGACTCAAGAAAAGGCTGATGTGATAAGCAAGAATCACTCCCTCAAAACCAGGATTGATTTCTTCATTTCTTCTTCTTTCCTTCTTCATGGAATTGTGTAAAACCTTGGCTTGTCAGACAAATTGCTAAGCACTTAAAAGTTCTCTTAGGTTAATAAGAGATGTACCTACCCAAGCAGTTAACACATTGTTTTGCTATTTGACTGTGTCAGTGTCTCTGCTTTGATCTCCAGGTAGGAATGGATATCTATCCCAAACAGATCTATAAATAGTCATGGATCAAGCCTGACTACTAATCTGCCCTTCTTGAGCAGCATAACCTTGTGAAGAGAGACACGGATAAACAGAAATACAGCCTATCAAAAATATTTTTGTAAAATAAAAAAATAGGAAATCAGGTCCCTGTGGAATACTGTTTAAATTCCAATATATGGTGCAAACCGTACCAATTGGTCATCAACAGACACACACATAAAGGCTTTCTAATGTCAAGCCCGTATGTTGAGAGGTGTGGAAAGCCAACAGTGACTCATAACTGGGTTCGTTAACTGGTGTAGAGTTCAACTACATGATGCTAGTTCTCATGAGTGGGTCACTCTTGTACTTGAAAGTCCCATTTAAACTTGAGTTCATATGTACCACGGGGTCTAACAAAATCTTTCATGTTTAACATAGCACGTGGCTTATGATGGAGGATTAAAAAGAGAGCAAAACAAATGCAGGTTGCTCTGGCCTTTCCTTATGGTGGTGATCCTGAATCTAAGGAATTAATCAGAAATTAAGTCTTAATCAGAAACAAGTTTTAGAAGTATGTTATGTGCAGGGAACTAAATATTAGTCATTCGATATTCATGTTACACTGTGATCTGCTGTGAGTGAGTGTTTATTGTTAAGGAATTAATAAGTAACTGTTTTCTTACCTGACAGTAAAAAAACCCTTAAAATATCTGGTACATAGGAGAAGTCACTGAGGACAAGCCTTTGTCTTCAGAATATACATGTGCTTGTTTCTCTTGCTTGCTTTCCCCAAAACAAAAATAAAATAAGCTATTTTTGAGGCACAGGCTGAAATTCAGACTGAAGTGTTAGTTACCTTCCTACTCCATAGGTAGGATCAGGGTCCCCTGACAGAGACAATTTTTAGTCTCCTTTGTCCCCTGACAGGATTGGAGAGTTTAAATTTAGCTGTTTCTATGTTTGGGGCCCTATTTCCAGGCATCATAGAGCAAGTTACTGCTTCTAGACGTGTGTCATGAGAAAAAAAAAAAACAAGCTCCTGGTTTAGTGGCTGTTGAGGAAGGTGGGGACTGAAGGCTTTAGGTTTTTCATCTTCGATTTTCCCCTCCCTGTTTTTAACTATGGAAGAGGTGACCTTTTCTACTCTGTTATAAAGTAGCCTACTGAATTCTTCGAGATGTTTTGCATGCGTGTCCCTTCTTAAACCACATTGTGTTCTAATGTAAATAGGTTTGTCTTCCTCTTTAGTTCTTTTCTTTCCATGCTTTATTTATCACTTCTTTATATTTCATAAGAAGAATTTTTGCCTCCGTTCAGCAGGGACTGGTCTGTTACACAATGCTGAGGTATTTCTCTCACTTAATATGAACAAGAAATCTGGTTATGAATTGTTGGCATTTGTGTTTTGAAAGGTTTAATCAGAACGGCGGTAATGAGACAAATAGATAATCTTCAAATCTATAGCTAAGCCAATTTGGAGACATCTTTTGGCTACAAATCAGATTTTAAAACTATTTCCCTACAAATGAGAACAGGGATGGTTTTTTACTATATAATCCTCTTAATTGAAACCCTGTTGTTGGGATAAATAATGACAAAGAAAGAACTTTCGTATGCTTCATTTTGTGTGCTCTAGTCTAAATTTTGACCGTATAAATCATCATCCTGTTGTTTGCTGTGCATCAAACCAAAGCTTGTTATGTAGCACACTCTTCTGACTGCTCTATTTTGAGCGTGCCTCTCATCCTCTTTGAAGAAGGGCCACTGACCACTTATCTAAGGGAGGAGAGAGGGTAGAGGTAGAGAAGAGGTAGGAATTCGTGAAAATCAACTTTTAAACTACTTCATATTGCTTTTCATTATTTATTCACTATCCCTATCTTTTATTTTTTCAGTTAGCAGAATGTCCTGTCCTTTGAACATGTTTATTTTTGTCCTGGAACTTCCAGTTTTGCAAAGGAGGATTTATATTAAAGGAAAAAAACTATTGAAAAATGATGTTTGTGTGGGAAGAAAACACACCAAAAGCTTAGTCTGAATTTTGGGCACTACACTCATCACCTCTGCCATTACTCATAGTGATACTTAATTTGGAATACCTGACCAGAGAGGGAAGTTGTTACAATCTGTCCTTCATTATTCTAGAATAGGAGCTATGATGATACGTGGGTAGTAAATATATTTTTTAGTGATTTATCCAGTGTGTTACAATGGTCTAAGGTACTAGAGGTACACTGGTGTTGCTGTAGCTTACCCTAGGCATGCCTTGGGTTCAGATGGACCATGGCTGGGTGGGCTGGTGAGTTTTTTGGGTCTGCAACAAGGCTTCAGATAATTTTCTGCTCCTGCAGGTGTAGATTGCCCATCTGTACCTTTGCTTGCTCCTATAGGGCACAGTGAGTATGTAGTAGGAATTGTGTGTGTCACGAGAGCTGTCAAACACTCACAGATCAGTATTACATAGCCAGGTAATTGTAATTAAGAGCCTCTACTTTTCTTCTCCCTTCACTTCCCTTCTCCATTTGTCACTTTGTTGATCATTTTCCAGTAAAGATAAACTGAAAACTCTTCAGTTGTATTTTTTTTATGCCTGCGTGTGTGGAAGCCACCAGATTCTCTTTGGCATTGCTTCTGGAGCACAGTGCTCAGCAGTTACGGCTTGTGACCTCTCAGTAATGGTTTTGATGACAGTCCTGCTCAGTGGCTTGCAATTTCTGCTTTCAAACCACAGCCATGGGATTAATTTTGAAGTGTAAGTATGTATTTTTCCAGGAAAAGAGTAAGAAAAGGAATGCATGAATTTCACAGTAAAATTTTAATAGAGCCATGTTAATTTATAATTAAAGCGAGCAGAGCAGCAATAGCTGCTAACTATAGGTCTCTTCTCTAGTTAGTGCTTTCAAAACTCATGTCAAAATAACTCACATGGATTTTTTTTTCCCCTTAACAAATGTTTTGCAATCAAATATCTGTTCAGATATGATTCGAATAACGTGTTTGCTGTTCATGGCTCACAAGATCTTTAGGAAACTCATGTTCACCTTGAAACATCAAGGTAATTTGGGTGTGCAGTGTGTTAATCACCAGTGGGAATGTTGCTGTGAAACTCAAAGCTTGTGTTTTATATCTTGTCTAAAGGATGGTCTCTGAAACAGCACTTCCCCAGAACCCTAGCCTGGCCACCATGGTGCATTAATTTAGAGTTCTTCAGGTGTTAATCTGGCCCATATTTTGGTGACTGAGATGCCAACAGTTTCAGATGCACAAGAGGGCTCTGGCTCATTCATTCCAGGTGACTTTTGTAAACCCTGGTAAATTGTATCACCTGTAATGTGAAGCATTGTTCTATAAAAGTGATGGGTGACAATATACTGGTTTTCAGTTTAATTTCTCTAATAGATATATTTTACCCTAATTTTAAACACTCAGTGTCACCCAAGCAGTGAGCACCCCTAGAGTTTTCACATGGCCAAAGAGCAGCATTAATTGTTCAACGTTGTCATGTGTAAAGTGGCAGAATACCACCCCCTTGGACTCGTGGCTCTCTGCATCTCTGTAAAGAGTGACTGGCAAAAGTAAAAATACAAATGCTTATTGATGCAAAAGGGTTGTGAAGGGCTGGCCCAGGCTGCCCAGGACAGTGGTGGAGTCCCCATCCTTGGAGGGGTTTCAAAGCCGTGGAGATGTGGTGTTGAGGGACATGGCTTAGTGGTGCCCTGGCAGTGCTGGGGTAAAAATTGGACTTGATGATCCTAAAAGTCTTTTCCAACCAGAACAACTCTATGGTTCTGTCTTTTCTGTATTTAAAATTTTGTGTTGTGCTAATGCTTTACAAGTGCTGCATTCACATTGGCCCCCAAAAATTACAAACTGGAACAATATGAGAAATAGAAATTTCAATATATAATACTGTGTTCTGCTTTTAATCTCAAGGTCTCAGTACTCAGTTTAGAGTTTGTATTTGCTTTTTCTATCCAGTGGATTCACTTTATAATTTAGGAGCTATGTGCTTTTTTTCCCTTTCAATATCTACATTAACTTTGCACAATCAGCCTATTTATTTATGTTATTTCCATCACTTAGAGGCCCAGATGCTTATTTTGTGTCATCTCTATAGCATCTTTGTTTCAATACCTGGAATGTAGGAACCAGGTCTAATCCATACACAAGGTAGGACAGGCTCTGACCCACCTTCCTCTGAGCTTTCTGACCTGCAGGGTTTCAGTACCACCAGCTTCATCAGAGACCTTGAACTTCCATTGGTTTTTCAACCAGCTTTTTGGTTTTTTTCTCTCCTTCGACGTCAGACATCTGAAAGCAGCGCTATGAAAAATTAGGCCGCTCAGGTTTCTATATATAGCAGCTCTCAGATCCCAAGAAAGCCACTACTCTCATCTAGTCTGCTTTTAGCTGTCAGTGTTTGTGAATTAATATTAACAGAGTTGATCTTAAGTAGAATTTTAAGTGCCATCAGTTTTTTTTTTCCCTTCTGCTTGCTATTTCCAGCTTTTTTTCTCTTTTGGGCATTTTTATTTCAATTAAAAATAGTTATCTGGTTTTCAGCCCCTTTGCTTTTTTCTTTATGCTAATGATGAGTTGACCTTCAGCAGAGGGAACCATGGTCTTCACGTTACTGAGAAGCACCTGACGTGCATCAGAATCAGGCTGGTTGGGTGTCAGGCAGGGGGGGCAGTTTCAGCTTGAGGGTTCTGCACACACCATTTTTTATGAATTAAACATGAGGATCTCCATGTATTAAAGTGATTTTTTTTTTTTTTTTATGAAACCAATTAATTTTTTATTGACTGGAGGTGGGGTGAGGGTTAAAGAAAGTTTTTCTCCATGGTGACAGGCTTCCTGTGTGACAATGGGCAGGTGCCCCACTCACTATCAGTCCCATAGATGTGCAGTGGGATTCAGGATCCTAGATCTTCCTATTTGGTGGAATCTGAGCCCATCCACAGAATTACAGATGTTAAATCTTCAGCTGATTTTTGGCACAGACTGATACCCAAAGCTTTTGTCTTGTCTGTTTAATGAGCTGTTTTTATCTACGTCCTGTCTGTTGCTGGCAGAGGAGATCGGAGCCTATCAGTCTCTCTTGGCCCTTTTTCTCTTGTGTTATGGTGTCTAAGTGAAGTTCATATGGCAGGGATCTCCCACGTGTGCAGCGTGTCCCTAAAAATATATCTTGGGAGCGCTCCTTGTAGTGGCTACCAGCATACAGTCATTTCCTACCAATTGTGCAACCTTCTCTGATTTTTCTTTCATTAGAAGTTCAGTGTGTAACTAACCATGTTTCCTGTAACTGTTGTAGGCCGTCTGCCTTGTCAAGAGGCAGGTCAGCATTTTAATCCCTGAATGAAGTCTTTGATACTTTGTAAAATTATTCTATTGCATTGCACATGAAAACTAGAAGGCTGTAGCTTCCCCAGTAGAGCTTCTGCGCTTGTATCCATGAGGAGCAGTCTGACATGGTGTATCAGTAAACTTCTCTCTTTCAGGCCACTGTCATGAGAAAAATCCGGATGCCAGTCATGACAAGGAGAAATACTTTGATGACCACCATGAATCCGTCACAACAGTGGCAGAAGGACACTCCGAGGGAGGTACAGAAGATCCAGAAGTCCTTACTCAGAGTTCATCAAGGGATCCCTCTTTCTCGAGATTGGAAAGTAAGTCAGCCTTAGAAAATCAATGCTCACAAAGGAATCGGTTCCTAGATTCTTCAGAAGAGCTATCTTCCTTCCTCCAAGAACCTATGTTTTCCCACCCTTGGTCTCTGAAGTGACAAATAACCCTGAAAACTGGTTTCCTGTTCACTGTTCTTCTTCTCTGAGTCTAACATCAAAATGCATTAAATCAAAAACTGAAATCAAAGTTTAGATGCTTTCCAAGCTGAAGGATGGAGTTTATGCAAGACTCTACAAACACATGTTGGTGGTACCTCAGTGGATTCTTTATCAGCTGTGCCAGGCAGAAGAAGGGAAGAGAAACAGTCTCTGGCTAAGATACAGAGCACTTTATTCAGTATTTAGGGCACATATGTAGAGAAAAGACACCACCCGTTTACTCCCTCAAACAGGCAGAATTCTAGTCTGGAAAGGAAGCTGGTGAAAGTGGTCTAGAGGTGTTGATTTTTGAAGCACCAGTTGGTGCTTCTTTGCAGTGGAGAATTCAGCATTCTCCAGTCCCCCTCTCCATTTGCAGTCTGCAGTAATCAGTGATATTTGGTGTGTGAGTGGAAAAGTCAGGGCCTGAAAAAAGACCCTTTTTATACAATTTGTGGAAGCAGCAGGAAGAGAATTTTTGACGTTTTTATGGTATTCCCTCTTAGATGCAGTCACTGCAGAAAGCAACGGCTCAGAAGGAATGGAGGGGTTAGAAGATGATCAGATGTCTGAAGAGATGTTGGCTTTGGTTGATGAGTTTGAAAACTCTTGGCCTCAGGAAGCTTTTGAAGGGGCGCTGGAGGTAAAAGGCCGTCGGATGGACTTACAGGGAATCCGAGTCCTAAAGAAGGGATCTCAGGATGGACTTGCTAGCTCCTGCTTTGGGGACTGTGGTGATGATGATGATGAAGCTGAATGGGTAAGCTTGGATGGATTTACTTAAGTCTTGTACCATCTTACTACAGTGGAGGAGGGAAAGACGAGGACAGTTCAGGGGGTTTAACAAGTTGCTCTGAGGGCCTGAAAGAGCTAGTTCGTGGCTTGTGTGAGATGAACAAGTAGTCTCAATCCATCTTCTAAAGGAAAGGCCTCCACATCACCTAAACTGACATAATTTAGTCTGGAGAAAAGGAGGCTCAGGGAAGACCACCTCCCTCTCTATGAACTACCTGAAAGGAGGTTGGAAACCAGTGGGGGTTGGGCTCTTCTCCCAAGGAACAAATGATAGGATGAGAGGAAATTGCCTCAAATTGCACCAGGGGAAGTTTAGATTTGGATATGAGGAAAAATTTCTTCCTGAAAGGGTTGTGAAGGGCTGACCCAGGCTGCCCAGGGCAGGGATGGAGTCCCCATCCCTGGAGGGGTTTCAAGGCTGTGGAGATGTGGTGCTGAGGGACATGGTTTAATGATGCCCTGGCAGTGCTGGGTTATCGGTTAGACTTGATGATCTTAAAGATCTTTTCCAACCTAGATGATTCTATGATGCTAAGTCTTGATTATCAGCATCGAGCTTAGATGTTGAGTGATACTGGGTGCTTTCAAACTTCTTGCAAGGGGAAAAGTTTCTGAAAGTCAAAAAAAGTTCCAATTAGCATGAAAACAATGAAATATCTGTTGTCATCAAGTTACCAAAAAAAAAATATTGAAAAATGCTTCTCTAGCAGTTCAGTTGTTTTTCTGTTGTATTGGAGATGGAAGCTGTGTGTTTTGGTTGCATGGTGTGATGCAGTGAAAGGGAGCAGGCTTAGGGAATGGGTTAAGATGGGATGGGAGGGAGAGAGAGAGAAATATCTCATCTGTAACATCTTCAAATCTTTGGGCTAAAACAAGTAGTGCATCGGAGCTGATAATATTCATGATGTTTCTTACCGTTAACCTTGCCAATTCTGTTCTTTTGGTAGATCACTTTTCAGGTCAAGCGTTTAAAGAAACCAAAAGCTGAAAGCTTGGATCTCCAGGAGCCAGCTGGGAGAAACGAGGAAGAAGGGACTAATGGAGAAAATGAAAACTTCTACCAAACTGCCCTGGAGATCAGTGGACCAAAGATACCTTCTCCTGGACCAATAGGTAACCTGCTGCTTCTAGAGATTTAATTGGATGAGACACCTCTTTGAGGACAAATGCACAATGAGAGCTTGAGTTGATTAGTGACTAAACATAACACACACAACTCAAAACCAAAAAGCAGAAAACTTGGCCTAATAAAATAAAATTTAAAAAATAAATAAAATCAAGTGTTCTGCTGTAATTGGTTTGAAGATATTCTAAGAGAAAACTGAAGAGGCTGTCTTCCAGAAGACTGGAGTTACAGAACAGTAGTTTTGCACCAACAGAGATGAGGTGGTTTGGAGGGAGAGGTGGAGTGTTTGCTAGTTGAGTCCCAGGAATTGGAGAGTGGTCTGTTTTTGTGGTAGACTCTAGTTCCACTGGTGCTTTCAGGTGGACAGAAATCAGCACATGATTGCTTGGCATGAAGTTTAGATTTGCTGGAACATATTCATACCAAAGAAGAGAACCAAAGTAATTGGCCCCCTTACTTTTTGTGTTACCTTGGTTTCAGTGGAGGTAAAATCTTTATAGAATTGTTTAGGTTGGAAAAGACCTTCAATATCATTGAGTCGAACTATCAATGTAACTCTACCAAGTCCACTGCTAAACCATGTCCCTCAGCACCACATCTATTAAACACATCCAGGGATGGTGATTCAACCACTGCCCTGTTACATCGTAGGGCTGATGTTTAAGCAAAGATGGGTTCTCCAGCACATTTTAGTCCTTGACAGTTTGTTGACCTACAAAGTGATTTCACATTTTCAAGGCTTTTACATTAAATCTTTAACAAGCTCCTTTTTTTAGCAATGGACAAACTTACATTACTGAATTAAATATTTAAATAGGAGGGAGGGGTTACATGCAAACAGACTATCATATATGAGCACACACCTATTCTCTCCTTGATGGATCTTCTCTCCCCTGAGCTGCTTTTGTGGCTTTATTACACAGCATCCCTTGATTGTAAAGTAGTTCTCTTCCTAACTCTCCTGTGAGACAGGAGATGTCTGCTGACATCTTCTCTACAAGAACTAAATCATCAGCAGTTTAAGTAACACATTGGAGGCCACCTGAGGAGTTCCTGGTAGAAGAGGGATATCTCGTTGACTGTCCTATGTTTGATACCTCCCAGACTATGGAACTGTAGGTGGCGTTTCCAGACCTCTCGCTACTTTTTTCCAGTTACACAAATAAGGACTCAAAGCCAGATAGTTCACAGTGTTGGTGATTAGAACTGGTCATTCCTCTCTGAAACTTCCCAGTGCTTCTCAAAGTTAATTTTCCTTTGATCAGAATACTTTACAAAATACGTGATGTTACAGACATCATGGGTATTTTGCAAAATTATGGAGAAGCATTTTACTATGCCTTGGACAGGAAAGAGGATCTGCATCCAAATGGGCAAAATTTCAGGTGACTAGAAATAAATACTGAAATGCTGCCTACGTAGCTGGTGCAACAGTCTGGCACATTGTTAAACTTGGCTTCCCACTGTGCAAATTTAGAGCTACAGTGAATTTTTTCTCATGTTCCAGTTTGGATGTTTCTGGTAGGAGAGGAAAATGTTTCCTAACAGCTAACACAAGCTGGATCCCTAGGACTTGGTACAGTATCCACCAAATGTAAGGGACAAATTTCAGTAGGCTTTGCTTCAAATAAGATCAGATTCTTGTTTCTCCCAGTGATCTGTTTGTTAACATAAAGCAAATTATTTAAACTTTCCCTGCCTCTGTTAATTTCTCTGCAAAATGGGAGGGCTGAAGTGTAACTGCTTCACAGTTTCAGAAATGTTGCTGTCTTGAGTGTGAGAGCACAGAAAAAGCCACTCTCAGTCTTAAACAATATTCATTGAAAAGAACCAGCAGCATTTTTCACCCGGGATTGTCAGAAGATGGAGCAATCAACTTTTATTAGTTTTTACTGTAGCTGTAGAACATAAATGATGACTCACTTACAAACTTTCTGTAAGGACATTTAAGCAGAGGCATTACCTGTAAACAAGGGTGACAATTGTTCTTACTGTATAGCTGTTGAAAAAGTGTAATGCAACAGGTTTTAGAACTCCACCTCCAAATCTGCCTTGCGTAGGACCCAGTTCTGTCTTTGTATCCCACAAGTTCCATTCAGGTTCAGGAATGTTCTTCAAGAAATCTGTCTGCAGGACTGTGCCTTTTATAACATAGGGAGCATATCCACAGGTATAAAGTATTTTGTAAATCATTCTACTGAAGTAGAATGTCCTTCTGCTTCTGGACAATTTCTTCAATTTTTTTTAATTTTGTTTTTTTTCCTTTCTGAAGGAAAAAGGCGTGACTATCGTAGCCTTGGCTGGCCAAGTCCTGATGAGTGCCTGAAACTCCGCAGGGTAGAGCTTACAACTGTAGCCAGCACGTGGCTTGCTGTTTCAGCTAAAAACATTGAGTAAGTATCTTATATGTAAATAAGTTACCTTAAATATATAAATAAGACCTATAAGTAAGTTACACAAAGCAAGACAGTTACATGACCTGTAAATTTCAGTATTCTTTCAAGTAAGAAAGAACTGCCAGGATTTCAAAGAAGTTTGAAAACATTGTGTAGTATTTCATCAATAGATTTGCTAAGAAAAGCGTAAGTGCAAGCAGAAGATTCAGTTTCTCTTGCTTCTTGAGCTACTTCAGTGAGGTTCTGCCAGGTTCTGGGCAGCTTACACTCACTAGAGAACTTTGTAACGACTCTTCTGTTTTCTTCTCCTCACTGATTGAACTTGTTCCATGACCTTTGTAGCATTACAGAACACATTGACTTTGCCACACAGCTGCAAGAACCGGCCGTGGAGCCCCTTTGTAACCCAAATCTACCAGCCAGCATGCATACCTTGGACCACCTGCAAGGTGTCTCAAGTCGGGCCAGCTTGCATTACACTGGAGAAAGTCAACTGAAAGAGGTATGACACAGTTGAAGGCTGTCACATGAAAATGAGCTGTACCATGGCAGACTCCAGGTGCATTTAGCACAGTGCTCTGTCTCTGGAAGTGACCTTTGGTGAGAGAATGCCTGCATAAAACTGTAAGAACAGTGCGATCTGAAAGCAATATTTTAGCAGAATGTTTTACCAGCCGTCCATGATCTGGCCTGAGGGAAACCCTAAAACAACAATAGTGTCTTTGTATTTATAGCTCTTGATGGGTGAATTAGTGAAAGAGATTTATTAGACTGTAGAGTTGTGCAGAGTTCAGCAAGTGCATGTGTAAAGTCCTTCCCTTGGGGAGGAATAACCCCCTGGACTAGTACAGGTGAGGGGCTGACCTGCTGGGAAGCAGCTTCACAGAGAAGGACCTGGGAGTCCTAGTGGACTAGCTGCCCATGAGCCAGCAACATGCCCTTGCAACCAAGAAGTCTAGTGGTCTCCTGGGATGCATTCAGAAGAGGATTGTGGGCAGCAGGTCTAGTGAGGCCACCTCTGGAGTACTGTGTCCAATTATGAGCTCCCCAGTTCAAGAGAGACAAGGAGCTACTGGAGAGAGTCCAACAGAGGCTACAAATATACTGAGGGGGCTGGAGCATCTCTGTGCCAAGGAAAGGCTGGGAGCCCTGGGGCTGTTGAGCTGGAGGAGAGAAGATTCAGAGGGGATCTGATCAATGCTGATCAATAGTTAAAGGGTGGGGGTCAAGAGGCTGGGACCAGGCTCTTGTCAGTGGTGCCCAGCGACAGGACAAGGGACAACAAGCACCAACTGGAACCCAGGAGGTTCCATGTGAGCAGGAGGAGAAACTTGTTTGGTGTGAGGATGTCAGAGCCTGTCCCAGGCTGCCCAGAGAGGTTGTGGAGTCTCCTTCTCTGGAGAGTTTCCAAATGCGCCTGGACATGATCCTGGGCACCCTGCTCTGGGTGACCTGCTGGAGCAGGGGGGTTGGACGAGGTGATCTCCAGAGGTCACTTCCAACCCCATCCATGCTGGGATTCTGTGAAAGAAAAGTCCAGCTAAGCATACATAAACTTCTGCCATTGTTAGTATTCAGTTCTATGGAGTTACAGCCCTGTGTGATACACACAGTATGAACTCAAGATAGACACTGATGTTTAGATCAGAACAGGTTACAGCAGTTGTAAAAGGCTGGGGGGAAAAAGCAACGGAGGGGTAGGTCTTATCAGGTTCCAGCATCTAAGCACTTGTTCTTCCACTTCCACAGGTGCTACAGAATCTTGGCAAAGACCAGTACTCCCCACAGTCGTTAGAACAAGTTGGCACTCGAATAGCCAAAGCTCTGGAAAAGGTATGTGTGCCTGAGAGGAGTGGGAAGGCCGGGCTCACGGCTTGTGACTGACGCAGCGGCCAGCCCAGTCTTGAACCGTTCGTCTGAAATCCCCGTATTAGCATTTGGACTAGGGATTTGTGTCTGTTCAGCATCTCTAATGCCCTCACAGGTATTCTGTGGAGCTGTGTCCTGTGCTTACGCTGTCAAGTGTCCTGCACATCTCCCTACTAAAACCTAAGCTTGTCAGATTTCCCCGTGTTTTCTGCCCTGCAGCCAGCAGCGTTGCTGGGCCTTGATATATATGAAACTATTCCCACAGTTCTCAGCCCTTCTCTTTCTTTGGAAAACGCTGACTTGGAGCTTGTGGGGAGTGAAGACATGGCTCCTGGTGTGCTGTGGCTGGGCAGCTGATGGCCAGGGGCTGCCTCTCTTGGATGCCTCCTCCCTTTCACCTCTCACAGCATTGGGCTGAAGTGTCGGATGCATTTATGGCTCCATGTGCCAGACTGTGCTTCTTTCTACCCGGAGAAAACTGACCTTCCCAGCTAGATCAAGGCTTCTATGGGCCTCAGCTGAGGGCCTGAGGAGGAGAGGGTTAGAGACTTAATTTTCCTGGGATCTCTGAGGTAGATAAGGGTGCAGGGATTGTTGTTACAGCTAGTGGGGGTGATATCCCAAACCACTACAGAAAAGAGGATACAGCCAAAACAGTTTGGTGCCCCAGCCCATCCCACCAAAAGCCATCTGAGAAACTTACTGTGCTTTGGAATGAAAGCCAAGACCTTCCAGTATCTGAAGGGGGCCTATGTAAAGGTGGGGGAAGGTCTATTGGAAAGGGTTTTTAATGATAGGACCAGGAGTAATGGTTTTAAGTCAGGAAAGGATAGATTTAGATTGGATATTAGAAAAAAGTTCTTTAATATGAGGGTGATAGATCAGTGGAATGGGCTGCCCAGGGAGGTGGTGGAGGCCCCATCCCTGGAGTCATTCAAGGTCAGGCTTGATGGGGCTCTGAGCAGCCTGACCTAGGTAGAGATGTCCCTGCTTGTGCAGGGAGGTTGGACAAGATGACCTCTAGAGGCCCCTTCCAGCCTGAAACATTCTATGATTCTATAAGTTTGTCACTCCCAGACAGTAAAGATGTTACTCTTGTGCTTACATTACAAGGCTTTCTTTTTGCTTTAGATGTATACTAACTTTTTCCCTTGCATGCTACAGTTCCCCCTGCAGACGGCAAGCTTTGTCCAAGTAGGATGAGAATTTAGAGCTGAGACCAGAAACAGAACTCTGAATAAGGCTTGTCTGTGTTGGAAATAAAATGCAGTTCTTCTGTCTACCAGTCTCATTCAGTATTCACAAGAGCTAATCAAACAAATCAAGATGGCTACTTATCTAATTGCCTATGTGAGCATAAACAGTCATTTACTGTATCTGAGTCCCCAGAACTCAAGCACGTGGTGTTTTCCTTTCCCACACGTGACGTGGGAGGCAGCCAGCTAGAGGCACCAAACTTCATCAGCTGGGCTTGTCAGGCTTCTGCTCCAAGCTGTGTCCCAGCACAGCCATTCTCTTCCCAGTGACTACAGGGCACCTGCAAGTCCAATCAGCTGACTCAGCTGTTTTTTTTTCTCTGTGTTGGGTAATGTGTGTAGGTGCTCAGCCTCAGGCAGCTGCTTAGAAGCTGTTGCAGCTGCTGAAACTTGTTGCTGTTTAAAGCTATTTAGAAGCTGTTCCTTAAGAAAATGACGTTGTATTTGGAATTTGTGTTTCCTTTGGCAGTCCTGTTTACCCGGCTGTTTCTTATGTGTTGTTAGATAAGAAACTTTTTGCTGCTTTGGAATAGTTTAATGTTGTTTTTAACTGTCAAACTCTCTGACTTCAGCATCTCTGTGCCAAGGAAAGGCTGAGAACCCTGGGGCTATTGAGCTGAAGAAGAAAAGACTCAGAGGGGATCTGCTCAATGCTAATCAATAGCTAAAGGGCAGGGGGCAAGAGGCTGGGGCCAGACTCTTGTCAGTGGTGCCCAGCGACAGGACAAGGGACAATGAGCACCAACTGGAACCCAGGAGGTTCCATGTGAGCAGGAGGAGAAACTTGTTTGGTGTGAGGGTGTCAGAGGCCCAGGCTGCCCAGAGAGGTTGTGGAGTCTCCTTGTCTGGAGAGATTCCAAAGGCACCTGGACATGATCCTGGGCACCCTGCTCTGGGTGACCTGCTGGAGCAGGAGGGTTGGACAAGATGATCTCCAGAGGTCCCTTCCAACCCTGCCATGCTGGGATTCTAACTCAATATATCAAATAAACTGGAAGAGTGAAATACAGATGTTTACATGACTGGTCTTTATGTTGTTCTTTTGCCAGAATCAGACTTCCTGGGTCCTCTCTAGCATGGCAGCTCTTTACTGGCGGGTGAAAGGCCAAGGAAAGAAGGCGATTGATTGCTTACGTCAAGCATTACACTCTGCACCCCATCACATGAAGGTGTGTACACGTGTGCCCACTGCTCAGGTGAAACCATGTCTTGCTTGTCACTATAGAGCTTTCACAGGCCAACACTGTGTGGCAAGTGTCTGTGATGTATTAGATCTCTGTGAGCTGTGGTGAAACTTCAAGACTTTCACCACCTGTTTAGTGTGGAATGTCTCTTTTTAAAACATAATAATTTTTTTTTAAAGTCAACTGCCAAAGAGGTTCAGCAATTCAGTGTTTGACACCTCTCTGAGCAGTGTTGAACTTCCCCCTGTTCTGTAGGACTTGGAATCTTCATCAGTCTTTGTCTGGACAAGTCTTCTGACCTAAGATGTGGGGAGTATATCTACTGGTTGTGCTTTTAAAGAGGGGAGCAGGTGATACTTAAATGTTAAGTGTTTGGGCTGTGAATCTCAGCTGGACACTAGTGCCTGACTTTTTGCAGCACTTCTGTGCTTTACTCCAAAAAAAGCAGTTCTCTGGACGTAATCTGCTGGCTTCAGTTTCAGTCTTCAGTTGCCTGAAGTGCTTTACAGCCTTCACCTTTCCCCATGGTCTGTTCTTACACAACAAGATCCCCCCTGCACACTGGTAAATGCAATATAGGCTTCTCAACGTTCTGTTTTGGGACCTTAATTACCTTTGTTCATTAATTTTCCTGTGGGCTTTTCTTGTGATTCTGATTTCTATGATGTCTGCTTTGCAGACGTGAATGACTTACCCCCTAAAGGTACTCCTTGCATCTGAATTCTGGAGCAGAGGCAGGATAAAAACCAGTGCACCAACAGTTAGACCCTTGTATTGCTTCCCTGCCATCCCTTTTGTGCAAGAGCTGAAGGAGGGTAGTCAAACAAACAGCTTTTCTTGTCTCTGAGAATGCAGCTCATCTTCAGGGAGAAAACTAGTGTAGGAGCACCTGAAAAATAAAAGTGCTTACCAGGACACTTCAGTGAGTGAATTTTCAGTCATTTGTCTATGAGCTGAGGTGTTTGTTACTGTTGTGAGCAGACGGGTGTATGTGAGGTTGTTTTGTTTATAACTTGGGTCCAAAATCTCTTTTCTAGTATTAAAATAGTTCTGCCTCATCCCATTCCAAGTCACCAGGTAGCAGAGTGGGCAGTGACCAAGTGAGAGCTGGTCACTCTCTCTGGGTGGTGGACTCTTCTGTTCCTCTTGCCGACCCCAAGACGGTTTCAATGACCAGAACCTCCCTGTTGATGGCTTTGCTTTTCTCTTCCAGGATGTACCACTAATAAGCCTGGCAAACATCTTCCACAATGCCAAGCTCTGGAACGACGCCATCATCGTGGCCACCATGGCAGTGGAAATAGCACCACACTTTGTGGTGAACCATTTTACACTGGCTAATGTCTATGTAGCAATGGTGAGTGTGCTGTCACCTGCTTACATCCTGTCTTTGGTACCGTGTCAAAATCTTATTCTCACAGTTTTGGAGGAGCAACATTGAAGAAATTGGGGTAGGATCAACAAGAATGTGTATTTTTTGAATGCCAAAACTCTTATTACTCATTTTACTCTTATTACTCATTTAATACTTGAAGGCCAACATTGTTATAAGCTGGCTTCAGAACACTACCTGCAAAGTTTCAAGACAGTAGCAAACAATTGATAATGTTGGTTGGCTGCCCATCTAACACAGGGTATTTTTATAATACTGGGAAATTAATGATCAATTGAGTCTCCATCCTGAAGAGCTGAGCTTTGCATAAGTTGTAAGACCCCCTTCATGATTGTGATGGACAAACACAAAGGATGTTTAATTGCAATATCTGAATGATCAACACCCAAAATAATTCATAGATTGAACTCAAATTTCTTCTTACTTTCTATGTATTTTCATCAGCAGTTTATCTTCCAGCGGTTACTCTGAACACAAAATGTTCATTTCTTTTTTCTTTTTTTTTTTTCCCCTTACTAATGCTGGTTTTGTCCTTGTGTGTTTCATCCTGATCTCTGACCAGGCCTCCCCTTTCTCCACAGGAGGAGTTTGAGAAGGCAATGAAGTGGTATGAGTCAACACTAAAACTTCAGCCAGAGTTTGCCCCAGCCAAGAACCGAATCCACACCATCCAGTGTCATCTACTTCTGAAAAAGGAGCGACGGGCTCCTTAGGGATCAGCATCTTCTTCTCTTTTTTAAAAATGTCACTATTCTCTATTCTGCTTTGAAGTGTGCTAAGAGAAATTGATGAATCAAAATTTTTAACAAGACTTTTAAAAAGAGATGGGATTTGGATCAAGGGTTCTTTTATTTTATTTTTTTTTTCCTCAAATATAGGAGCATCTCTGGAAAACAGATTTCACAGACCATAATTTGAAAACATCCGTGTAAATATTAAGCCAAGAAACTTCCATGAGTCCATGACCACCTGTACCAGGACCCAGGCACCATTAGTTTTTCCTTAATGCTCAGATTGGCATCAACATCCAAAATAACTTGCTTCATGTCTTACGATCTCAGTCCATGAAAATGCAAAGCACACACCTGTACCAAACAGTAGGAAGAGAAAATCAGCAGCTCATCCCTGTGAAATTCATGCTTTGTCCACTCTTGTTCACTCCATACCACATTACCTGCTTTTTTGGAAGGAGAGGGACAGGATTTTAAATGTTTATTAGGAACATCAAGCGTTTTTGGAATTGTTTCTCTTGGGGGATGAGGAGGAAATGAGGAGGAGGGAACAGCAGGACACTAAAGTCCAAGTGGGTTTTAATCTTGCAGAAAAAAAAACCCCTCACTAAAAATCCCAGTAAGATGTTTTATATTTGTCTATATATTCATAGCCCTCTGCCTCCCTGGTTGATGGTTGATTTACTAATTCTTTGTTCACTGTATTTTTAGCCATTTCAGAATAAGGTGCAAGTTTATGCTCGCTCTGAGCCATACTTCCAGCTGCCGAGGAGGAGGAGGGGAGGCAGGCATCAGCAAATAAGTCAGGCAGAAGATCTCCAAATCAGTTCTCTTGGGTTGGTGGAGGACACGATTCTCCAGACATTGTTGTTGAATCAACAAGGGCACATATTGGAAATAAAATAAATTGTTTATGAACAAAGCACAGCTTCTCCTGGAATCTTTGCATCATGCGCAGGGCTTGGGGAGCTCCTTGGGACTGGACAGAGCTGGGAGGCAGGAAAGCCTTTCACACTCCCAGTTTAGTGATTTTCTGCCTCTCTGTGGAAAATTCCCTGCACCTCCATGCCTGTCTCCTCTTCCAGGGGAGAGAGTTAACTCAGCCAGCTCTATCACGTACCCTGCCCTCCAGCCTGTAATGTTACACCTACTGCTTCGTGACTCTTTTTAAAGAGCTAACAATGTTTACAAACTTCCTCTTTTTCAGTCTTTGTCAATGATGCAAATTAAGAGTATGGCAGTGGTGGAAACGATGACATCAACAGCCTTTTTTAAATGTAACTTCTTCATAAAAGGATCCCTGAATGCATTTTTGTGTATAAGATGAGCAGTTCTAATGCCAGCTTTACCTCTTTTACTGCAAGTAATTTGGGTTCATCTAGAAAGCCAGGCAGAGGCATGAGGATGTGCTGCTGTTGGGAAGATTTTTATTAAAAATGGGCAAATACGTTAAATTTGTGTCAACAGCCAATGGCATATCAAAGCCTTCCCTTCCCAAGGCTACCTGAAGGCTGGATGTTGTTGACTGGAGGTATCTATAATAAACTACAAGAGGAAAATCACTTTCTGGAAGGTCTGAGGCACCACCTCTAGGATCTGGGATAATGAATTCCCACATGGACAAGGATAATGAGATTTATTTCTCACATAGAGCTCTGGGAGGGGAAACCAGTAAGGCAGGTACTAGTAGAAAGAAGTTCCATGTGAGCTAGAAAAAAAAGTTAGAGCAAAGGCTTTTCCTTGAACTGAAGTGATGGGCAGAGAGTCTGCTTTTATTCAGTGTCATTAACTGCTTTGCTTTTATAGTGGCTGATAAATATCTGGGAGTCACTTAAATATATTTGGTAAGGCTGCCATTTCTATCTGGTAAACCTAATTTTAAAATGCAATAAGCAAAAACTTCTCTTGGTGCAGTGGGTCCACTTTATTACTTGGTTTCTGAATGTGTCATATGGTCAAACCAAGTGGTCGCCACTTGCTGAACTCTTGCTGCATCTCTCACACCATTCTTTGCATGTTGGCACCTAATGTGACCACAGCAAACGGCAGATTTTACAACGCGATGGAGGCTGGGGGCTTAATTTCCATAACCTGAGGACACCTTGCATCACCTGTGCTAGACAAATGGCCAAATGGAAAATTCCCTATCGGACTGAAAATATTAATCGGAAAGGTTTTCTGATGGAGCTTACAACCTTCTTTCCCCACTCTCACAGCCCCTCTCCTTCATTCTTACAGGAAAAAGGTTAAAAACCAGGGAACACAATTAATAGCAGCACAAATTAAAACCAACTGTGTGAAGCGGGGAAGGGGAAGAGTTTAATAGTCTCGGTATCAGCACTGAAAGGGTGAAAATGCTTCAGAAGAGCTTCCCTTGGCATTCAGAAAAACATAAGCTCCTTCTCCAGAGCTACTGGATGTTGTGTGGCAGGTTCAGGGTGGTCCTCCCAGCTCAAGCACCACTTAGAAGTGTCCTTCTAGAGTGCTGTGGGTTGCCTTGATTCCTTAAAGGACCAGGTGGCCGTGTTTGGGTCAAGAAGGCTCTCTTGAAAGAAATGTCCCCAAAGCGTAAGGTTTGCCACCCGTGGGGTTGATTTTGATTCTTTTTTTTCTCTTAATTTACTGAATGTACTCAAACGTACTCAATTGATTCAAACAAAGCAAATGGAGCTATGAGCACTGAGGCTTCCCAAGTTCTCTAACCAGTTTGTGGTGTTCTTGCTCAAGTCTGATGGCTAGTCATCTGTGAGATCCAACAGAAGGTTGTTCTCCAAGGGGAGAGGACAGGCAGTGAGCTTAAAGGCAATTTATTATCATTATTATTAGGGAATCTGCATGAGAGTGATACCACCTATATTCTGTAAATGTAATGCTAAGAAAGTGAAAGTCTGAACTGAGAGGGTTCTGGTTCCTCAAGCTTTTCTCATTGCTAAGTATTGAAAAGCTCAGGACTGTGTTTTGGTAAGACCAGATGCTTAAAAAAACAGCCCCTCCAACCTCTGCAACTATTTGATTCTTTACCTTTTAAACCTAACGACCTACTTCTCTGTTGTAGAGCAAAAACTGATAGTAACCGAGTTCAGTAGTCCCAGAGGAGGTGCAATGATGGTGCCACAGGAAGAGCATTTCCAAACAGAGGTGAGCATGGGCTCCCATTGTGATGTTTTTAATCCAGGGGGATTGTCTTCAGGCAGCAGTTGTGATTTGCTGAGTTTTATTGCTTAGTTTCAGGCTGCTCCTTCCATGCTCAGTCCTTCAGAATCAGGTTATTAGGAGCCTTTATAGAGTTTTGCTAATTACATTTATTTGTGCCTGTGGCATATCAGGTGTGGCACAGAAGAGCCAGTCCGTGCTCCAAAGGGGGTACAGCTCCAGACACCGGCCCACAGCGGACTTCCAGTGGGTACAGCCTTTGGCTGTGGAGCTTCTTCCATGACCAGGAATCAAGTGGCCATTCAGCCAAACCTTCTGGCTGCAGCCCTTCCATGGTACCACCACTGCTGGGCTTCAAATCCAGGCAATCTGCATGTCCCTGAGAAGACAGTACTCTGGCAAATAGAATCATAGAATCATT
>VYZX01019899.1:1118-14516 GCA_013401335.1 Brachypteracias leptosomus | reverse complement strand
AAATAAAAAATAAATAAATAAAAAATGAAGATAGGCAACTTATTTCTTAATAAGGACCGAAACCTTATGAACTTCTTTCAGAGGTATTAAAAAAAGGCAAAACAATGTCACTTTATTTTAGAACACACCTTGAATTCTAAATATTCCTGGCCAAGATTCAAACCCAGATGTATGGCAGCTGGAGTAAAACTGATGAATTGTTGATTATCTGATGCATTCTGAGCTTGATTTACTCTGTAGGAGAGGACCTATTTCTATTCCACTTTCTGTTTAGGTTTGTTATATCCACTTGACAAGGGTCTTGGCTTATAGAGTTGGTGTTTCCCAAGTTAGTTCACAAGAAGATATCTATCATTTATGTGAAAGTAACAATTACATTTTAAAGATATAAAAATCTCCTAAGTGTTACTTCTTCAGAGAATTTTAACTCTCTTCCATTCATATTTATATTGTAAGCAGAGCTAGGAAACTATGCAATGTTATTGCAAGCCCCTTGGGCTCACACATTACAACACAAGCCATAATTACATCACCACGCAATATTTTTTTTCTGCATCACTCTGTCAGTGCACGGAACAAAAAGACCTTGAGGGTAAAACATAAATGTAGTGAAGAAAACTCTCATCTGCTGCAGAAAATGGAAGGAGCACTGTGAATAAGGTTAGGGACTGCAAGATGAGAAAGCATTCACATGGTTAAGATGGTTGAGTGCTGTTAGGCGAAAGGATATAAACTCTACCTGTACCACAGGATTTGTATATGATGTATGCAAGTTTCTTAAAGCTAACTAGATGGTCATAAGTATGCACTACACTTCTTCTGTGTGCTCAGCTTAGCACTGTCAGGTTTGTTTGCTGAAGTGCTGAGTACTTACAGCTGCAGTGGAAGTTGTGCTTTCAGCCCATTCCCTATGCTAAAATGCTCAGTGAATGGGACTGTTGACAATACATGTTCCAGTCTACAGTTTTCCTCTCCTGATGGACAATATTAAAGTAGTTTTCAGCAATATCTTTTTCCTCTGTGCCTCAATTTCTACATCTTTTCCTTTCAAAGCAGTATTTAGAAAATATAGAATGTTTATGAAAGAGTATGAAAGCAGTATAGGAGCACCCAAAAATGTTCACAAGACATTTAATAATTCCCCTTCAGAGCAGAGCTTCCAAGGCTATGGGATAGTTTGGTTTGGCCTTCAAGAGAGTCTCAACTTACAAAAAACTTCTCAGACCCTGCTGACTAGTCCAGAACAGCATAGGCTATTCATAAGATAAGGCAAAAGACAAGAGAAGAGATGAAACAAAAGATGAGTTGATACAAGTTCTTTACATTATGGAGCTGGATTAATTTACTTGCTTATTTGTAATGAGATAGTTTATAGCTAAAAAAAATTTTAAAATATTAGCTTATTTGTTACTGCTACATGTGCCATATGGAAGACAGAAACTCACTTATGGTGAGCATTAATAACATATCTTATTAGCACAACTTTGTTATCTACCTGAGAATCATTCAAAATTTATAGAGTCTCTAATATCTCTTATTTTAGCAGTTGTGCAAATCAACTGAAATTTCATAAGGAACATGCTGGTAAAAGCCATACTAAAATGGCATAAAGTTTGAAACTATTCAAGAATACAAGACAAACTACCTAATTACCTCAAATCCAGGCACTAGTAAATTAAAATGTAAATAGGTAGATGAGTGTGAATGCACAAAGAAATCCAAATCTGTTAAGATTCTGAAGTGGCCTTAACCCTGCCCTGTGGGCAGCTGATGAAAAGGAAACTGAAATGTATGCCATGTATCATATACACTGCACATTTCCAAATTGCGCACCACACCGCTGCCTGGCAAAAAGCCAGTATGATCCCTAAATAACCTGGAGTACAATTTATGAAACACCTTTTGTTTATACTGCGCAACACTGGCAAAGCTCCAGCAGCTTGGCAACTGGCTTGTCTCCAAGAAGAGTTGCGCAGAAGGAAAAGGAAGGGCTGCCTGGTCTCTTGTGCATGGTAGCGTGAACTGGGCTCCTTCCACACACTTTGCATCCAGCCCAACCTCCAGCTGGACTTTGCTGCTGGTTTGTGGTTATTTCACTGATTGGGAATAAGAAAAATGTATATATTGGAATAGTGACAGAATGAGCAAAGTTGTTGTGTCTAAATTGCCTTTTGAGGGGAAATTGGAAGCCGGTTTCAGGATCAGATTCACTCTGGATGCAGCTTTGTAGTGAAAGAGGACATTATAATAAGTATGAAGGACTTCAAATGCCAAAATGTATCTGACAGCTTTGTGTATTATATATGCTTGAGAAGGCTGCTCAGCCCTACATCTCCTTGCAGAAGCTGGAAATTCCCAACAAACTGTGGCAAGTCATGTCAGGCTATGATGATCAGAGGAGTCTTAGAAGGAAAGCCAGGATCATCTGCAATGGGCAATAGTAGTTGCTAATCTGTAGCTGGTCTGGATAAAATAATACCAGAGAAAAAATTCTGGGAAGCAAGTTATTTGATTCCCTGCAAGTATTAATTTTCAAATAGTTCTATAAAACATGAAGAAGCTTTGCCTCAGTCTAGGAAGTGACTTCTACAATTGATTATTTCCTTATAACTCAGCTGGCAAATACTGGCAGTGATGGTTCCATTGTTTTTAGAAAAAAATCTAATCTACAATATCTATCAGGAATGTCTTTTCTGGCACAGGTAGATTTGATCTATCAGCCTTTTTATATCGATAATACAAAGTAACAAGTTTTCAATCTGAGTTGTTGCAAACCCCACCACTAACTGCAAGTAAATTTCTGAAGTGGAATTCCAGACAGCTATTCCTGCATGCATAACCTTTTTAAGAAAGAAAAATGGGGAATAATTTGCTACAGTCCCCAAACTATCAGAACCTTTTAAAAACAACTATTAGCTACAAGTACAGATGCCCTAGAATAGATATCTCCTACATTCTTTTACCTTTCCTAGTAATGAGATATAATGATGATTATAACATCAATGGCTTTTCCAACTATTTTTTACTTAATTTTAACAAAATATTTGTGGTTCCTACATTCAGGAATACAAAAAGAGATGGCTAGTTCTAAAGTATATTTATTAGAAATATATCATAGAGTTTGGATGACAGAATAACTCTTGCCATAAGAGCAATTTCCTCACGTGTAATAAAAACACCGGTGCTTAATAATAAAGCTTAGTGCTTTGGATTCATAAGTAGCCTAGTATGGTTATTCAATACAACTACAACAGTGGACATACAATTCTTGTGTGAAGAAGTATATCTTTTTAAAACGCCAATGAAAATAAAACAGGGATACAAGTCTACAGTTTTCTCCTCCTGGTGGACAAGACTAAAGCCAATTGCACCTCTGTCCAAAAACTTAGACTTGCCAGCAAGGCATCATGCATGTAAACTAGAAATATTCGTCACCATATTTGAAACTTCTAGTGGATGACATAATGAATATTACTGCGACAGGAGAAAGGACATGCTGTCCCTTGGCAGGAATCTGGGCAACTTTACATAAAATTTGGTTAAGAAGGGGAGGGGGGAGAAATTTCCCTGTCTATTCAAGAAAATGCAGCTTTTACATTTTTACACTCAACATACAACAATGTATAACTCAACTGTTTTTTCTTCAATCTGTTAAGTAACATAAGATCAGCACAAAAATGTACTCTGTAAGTGAAAAAAGAGCCCAATATCATCTAGCAGCAATGCCTGCAGGACATGAAAATTGTCCTGGGCTTTCCTGCAAGAGCCCTGAAAAGTCAGGAGCAGTGCCTGAACCATTTTTGTATCCACTTAATGCTGACTATGTACACTCTTAGTGACCATGAATACAAATTTCTAGCAGACTGATTAACAGCTCAGCATGGTTCAAGCCTATAATCTCTCCAGAAGATGCTGTTCAGCTCCAGGCAGTGATTTTTATTACCATCCCCACCATTTCACAGCCAACAGACAAAGGCAGGTATATTGCTCTTTTGGATCAACTACTGCATTCATTGCCAGTTGCAGTAGGGAAAACCCAGAAATATTGCACTACTGTTTTCAGAAATACTACTCACTAGCTGTGTTTTAAATAAGAGTAGCAGTTAGACCTTCTTTTTTCATATGAAACTACAGCTGTGATATTTTCCTGATTAGGTGATATTTGATGTGAAATACATATCAAAGAGCTCAAAACCCAATTTTTTTTTCCCCTTGTTATTTGTAAGATAAATGATTAATTAACTCAAAACTTCACTACCTCTGTAAAGCTCATATATAATCTTTCCTATATACTATTTCTGCTGGTACATAGAGATAGTGTCAATGAGATTAGGAGAGGTTTATCTGCACATACCTTCTATCCGTAGGATACAGTTCCACAGTAATGACATCTAGAGAGTTCCATGCTGAGATGGTGAGGCCATTGTAGAGGCACAACATACCTATCATCATAGATTCACTGGTCCCAAACCACAGGAAAAAACAACTGATGCCAGAGAGAACCATGGAGCCACCTAGGTGCAAGACAGGTGAAACGAACATGAAGTGGAGCTGTATTTAAATCATTATCTTTGTTTTGTGTACTGTTTCTATTCTCAATGTAGCTAAATAACTGACCCATATATCTGAATTAAAAACTAAAGAAATCTCCTCTGCTGGTAAGACCAGTTAGGCAGACAAACCTTTTAAGCGGCTCATAGAAAAAAAAACAACAAACATTAACTCCTCAAGTATTAGGATATATCATAAAGGATTAAGCTGGAACCCACTCTAAACTCCCAAAGCAAGTTGCCTGGAGAAAACTATCCACATCCTTTCTTATTCATCATCTTGTGCAGTGACATGAAACTCATTCATATATTGTAGCAATAAAAACACTCAGCTGTGTGCATCCCACTTTCCTTTCAGCTGGGGGGACTACAAGTCAATAGCACTTTTCAAAATATTACCCCAAATGACTAAATAATGGTCTTGTAAATCAGCACAGGAGAGCAATGACTGATAATGTGCCATAGCAGAACTGCTACAGAATCCTTTGTTCCTAGGGTTTCTAAATTGGGAGGCTTTTTAAAATGACATTTACAATGTTGCATAAATGAAATATCTGCAAAAGGAATGTTTTACATCTCTCTGAACCAAATTCTTTAAAAAGACAACATGTTACTTTATCAGGATAGCTTTAGGTTTTGGTGGTGTTCCCTGTATCAAAGTGAAGCTCCTACCTAGCATTGTTAACCTCCCAATTCTATCCATTAGGAGAGCGGATACAATATTCCCTGGTAAGACTGCCAAAGTTCCCAGGAAATTAACAAAGTAAATCCAGTAGGCACTGTAGTCATCATCAAAAGAAATCTGACATCCTGTCCTGATGTGGAAAAATGTGCAATTTATCAATTCGCTGTCAACAAATTTATATTGCTCAAGATCTGTGGAAAGGAAAAAAAAAATATTTCAGCTAACGGCTGACTTCATGTGCAGATTTTGATTAAAAACATTTCAAGTTTAGGCAACTTTAACAACAACCCAGAGCTTTCACTGCTTTGTAAAATGGGACTAATTATTGCTGTTAATTTTGATACCTTTTTATCTTAATAGAAGAATATGCAAAGCCCATGAAAAAAGCAATATTTGGTTAAGGCCTCTCAACACCGGCTGCTCTTCCATAAAAAGCAAGCTATCAGATGAGATTGATGATCATTCTCGTTTGGTTTGACTTCTTTTAAGGCAGAACATTACTACAGAATTCAGAGTAAACTAATTTTAGTTTCTGAGAAGGTTTTCTGGTCCTTAGTTTAGACACAGATGACTTATATGTGCAATCATTCAGGTCATTCTTCTTCTAATACCTTTTTGGAGGTATGTCCCTGCAGATCCACTTTTTTTTGCTGTTCCTCCTGTCAGTCTTATAACCCTGAGTAAAGAATACCTTCCTTCAGCAGAGTGAAAGCTGGGTATTGCTTGCTCTGAAATATAACTCTATTACTATTATGATTGCTGGAGTTACAGAAAAGTGGTAAGAAGTGTGCCATCTTTTCAACAAGCTTAGCTGGCCATTTTCAGATACATTTTATTAAATTGAAAAAAAAAAAGTCCTCTGTTAAAACATATGAAAATACACATTCTTATTTTTGTTACGATACTTAGGAGAGTGGGAACGATCATAGCTTAGTTTGAATCCTGAACTTTGATTCCCATACCACAGCAAGCACAATGAACAAAGTATTTCACCAGTCTCATTTAGATTAAATAAAAATTCTCTGAAGTAACCACTAAAGTAGTAAATATAATTTCTCCTCTCCAAGCTGAATCTCTTTAGAGATGTTTAAAATCAAAGAGATGTTTATTCTCTGGGTCAATATTAGGCCTCTGGTAGCTCTAGTGCAAGTGTGATCCTTTCACTTTTCTGTTACAATATTACAGAGGCCTGGTTTTTTTTATAGCTTTTCATTCCCTACAAGAGGACTTCTTGTATACCTTATTAGAAATCCAGAAATTGTAAACATAAGATGAGAACACACAGCTGAACAACGAATGTTCAGGATCCTTTTCTTGTAATACCTGTGTTGTAGAAGGTAGTATTCACGAAGGTACAGTTCCTGAAGTATGTGTTCAGTGAAGTAATGTCTTCAAACACACAGTTCTTAAAAAGTGAATCTTCAAAGGTTACTGATTTAAACTTCATCATAATAAACCTGCTCAAAACAAATTATATCAGTCTACCTTCATAGGTTAGATTCAGCTATACAGGTCTAAAAAACTCAACCCCAATAACAACAATTCCTTAAAGGCTTTCCAGAGACATAATTAATGATTAGCTGATTTTAGAGTACTATCACTCAGAAAAAAAACATTAATAAGAAAAATAGCTCCATGTGGCTACTGGCCACAATTGGTAATACAATTTCTTTGATAATATTTCTGTTATTACTTGTCCTTAATCATCAATCCAAACCAATGTCATGACATTCATGGAATAGCCTTACAAAATCACTGTGACTTGTCATTTGAGACTGCAGTCAGAAATTGTGAAATCGGAAATCCTGCTCCAGAAACTCAGCCTCTTGGAACAAACATGCACTTATTAGTACCAACAAGCTGGGAAAAAAAAGAATTTTTAAAAGAAACTTTATTTATGCAGATGAACACACTGGACATTGTGTCAGGCTAAAATGCAAAACATACTGATCTAAGTTAAAAAATGGTTTTTCAAAACGGTTTTACTTGAACACAGCAATTACATTACCAGTTATACAGCTAGATATCTAACTAGAAGTATGTGTTTGTTACTCCTGTGTATGTGGATGCAATTGCAATTACTGTGTGCCTAAAACAGGTATAAACAAACTGTCAGTAGTTTTTCTTATTTCTGAACATCCATCTTCCTACTGACTTTCATTTAATTTCTAGGTCTTTGATCTTGACTGTCATTCAAGTAATTAATAGAAAAATCCAGTGAAGGACTGTACTACTAGCAGTAATACAGTTATACTAGTTATACTGCTAGTAATACTATTCTACTGAGATGTTACTAGACTAAAACAATGCTATAAGACTTTTTTTGGTATAATTCTACCAAATAACATCTATATGCTAACAAAAAAAAAAGATGTAGAAATATATCATTATTTTTGTGATGTCTTTTATTTCACATGAAGCTACAACTAAAAATGGGAAGTTTTGCTGGGAAACTTCATCCAAAGTGGCAACAGTTTGAAAAGTGGTGCTTCAAATGTTAAATCGCAGTAAGAAATGTTAAAATGGCAAAGCCTTCTGAACATAGACATGGCTCTGCTCTCATTAAACCTGGTGTGACTAAGTATTTTTCTTATTACAAGACTAATAGTAGGAATAGGAACACACAAAATATGCTACCTACAAAGCAGTAGGAATTAAAATTTCTCACTAATAAAGTTGTTGGAATCACTTTTTTATAAGAGAGTAAAGGCTAATAGTGTTTATCACAGGGAAAGACTTATTAGCTAATGAATTATCTTTTTATATTGATCAGAAGAAAGAAATCAGTTTTAGTTACTATATGATTTCTTATTTGTGATAGACTGATTCAAATCAGTTTGATGTTCCTTGTCAACTCGGTATCATTTTTCATATAGCACTTTCCATTTTAAAATGTAGCTTAATTTCAGAAGAGAACAAAGAAAATTTAGCAATTATTCAATTGGAACAGAAATGACAGACTACATGTCCTACATTCTTCTGATGTATTTTTCACCTTTGGACAGGAAACATGTTGCAACTACATTAAAATTGATGTTGCAATGATTTGAATTAAAACCTAACAGAAATGCACAGAAGTAAAAAGTTCAGTATTGATGGATTCTCTAGTTAAGAAAGAACATGAAGGAAACACTGAGATTGAGGGTGAGTGAAGTGCCAAACATTTGTGAAGGAAGAGTATCAAATGAGTTCATAGTTCTATAGAAAATCTTTTGTGAATCTCAAGTAACTGCCAGAGGCCTGCACATTTGAAAGAGCAAATTATTGTTTTACAGGAACATATTAGAGAACATCTACCTCCTGGAAAGGAGTGGTATTGGAAAGATATGGCTAGTTTAAAAATGAGATAACTGTGTCAAAATTCAAGTTCCTACAAATACAACTTTTAAAGCCCCATATTGCCAAAATAATTAATTTTATTCACTTAGATATATATTTTCCAGTGGAGATAGTAATTATTAGCACCATGACTTCCATATGTTTTTTCTGTATATTTCTTAAGAGAAACCAGATACCTAAACCAGCTGTGTTTAATTTTCCCCTAAGTTACCTGGTTATCTATAAAGTTCAGATAGAGTCTTAATATGTTTGAATTCAGTTTTAAAAAAAACACAACAGGCATTACCAGCATGTTGTTTTACATTTCCGAGTTGTTCATACTTTTTATTCATTTAAAGTAATGTTTAGCTTTTATTTTTCTGGGATAAGATCCTAACCTCTCAATGTTCAGCTTTTTCACAGAAGCATATTGTATTGATAGAGAAAAGAACCAGCAACAGAGATGAAAGTATGTCCTTCCCCAGCCCCCTACAATATGCCGCATATGTTTGGTCTGAAAACCTTTGAATCTCACTGTGAAAGGAAGTAATGCTAACTTAGGTTTTTTGGTTGGTTTTTCAAGATGACCAGGAAACTGGGTTTGCATGGGGGATCCTCACATAGGAACCACAGGTCCACTTCTCCCCGTACTCCACAAGTCATAAGAAATCAAGAACAGAAATAAATTCCCATTAAAAAAAAAACAAAACAATTTATCATTAGCTAATGGAGAACAGTATTTGATTATTAGAACATCCTTTAAAACATGCATTTGCTTATTCCAGATAAGTCAGGATATTAGGAAATCTCTAAACCTGTCATTGATGTATTCTCCACTGCTGTGAATTTGATTTTCCAGTGTGAAGTTGAAGACAAAATTTGAAACTTCCTCATTGCGGAAATGTTTCACTCGGGACGCATATTCATCTGACTGCAGATGTTTAATGACATCAGGAAACCAGACAGATAAGCCGTAGTAGCTGTGAAAACCAGAAAACTTTCAGTTGCCGATGTGACATTTTCGGAAATCTGTGAGGATGAGCAGCTCCATCAGCCACTTATGTGATGGAGCAGTTGCTCCATCATGATAAATTACTCCATAAAGTAAAAATACTGAAAGGTGCTGACACCAGAAGATGCCAGTTTTCTGAAGCAGGTATCCTTGATGAGTCAGGCTTGCAACTAAAAACAGATTAGCTGATAAATATAGCATTTTGTGGAAAGATACTGAATAAAACCTTCCTAAATAAAAAGAATAATCATCGTGACAGAAATTTGCATGCAGATGATTATTCTGTCAAGTCTATCAAAAATGGTTTAAGATCTCAGCCACTCTTACCCAAAAGACAGGGTGAACCACACAGCTGTAAGTTTGATCGTATTATCCTTCACTGGGTAGTTGAAGCATCTCATAAATGTCAACCAAATCTGTAAATAATTAGGAAATACATTTATTTTAGATTGTATTTTGAATGATTTTGTTAAATGATAGAAGCTTTTTGATTCTTATTTGCTTGCTTCTTTAGGGCATTAGACAGATCAGAACAGCTCTTTGATATGGGTCATGGCTGTACTTCTCATACAAGTATATTAATCTCCAGCTATAGCCAGGTTGTATGTGTTATGCAACTTTCCAACTTCTTTTCATAGAATCATAGAATGGTTTGGATTGGAAAGGACCTTTAAAGATCCTCTAGTCCAATTTCTCTGTGATGGGCAGGGACATATTCCACTAGATCATGTTGTTCAAAGCCTGATCTAATTGAACACTTCCAGGGGTGAAGCATCCAGAACTTCTCTGGGCAATGTCTCCAGTGTCTCCCCAGATTCATCATAAATTTTTTTTTAATACTGTTACACTTTCTCCTGTTAGTACAGGCCTTTGTAGAATGCTTCTTTCTTTTAAGATCCCTTTAAGATTGAAAGGCCACTATAAAGTTTCTCCAGAGCCTTCTCTTCTCCAGGCCGAACAAACCCAATTCTCCCAGCCTGTCCTCATAGAGGAGGTGCTCCAGCCCTCTGATCATTTTTGTTGCCCTCTCCTAGACGTACTCAAGCAGGTCTAAGTCTTTCTTATGTTAGGGGTGTCAGAGCTGAACACAGTACTTTGGATGGGGCCTCACCAGAGCAGAGGAGAGGGGCAGAATCACCTCCCTGGACCTACTGGCCACACTTCTTTTTATGCACTCCAGGATATGATTGGCTTTCTGGGCTGCATGTGCACGTTGCAGACTCATATAAAATTTTTTTATACACCAATGTGGACTACGTCTGTTAATTCACTTCAGTTCTGATAACCTCAAACTTTCCTAATCTCTAGCCAGCTTCATTTCACTATCTCAAATAAAAAAGAGATTTTGTCAGAAGTGTTGTCTTCTCACTCTTCAACATTACACAGCTTCAAGTTTAAGCAAACTATATTCCATAGTTCAACAGGGGCACACTCAGAGTTTGATCTATCATAACCTACTACAGCTAGAAATTGGTACTTTCACTATATGAGGAAAAGCTGGGACTACTCCCAGGTCAGTGGTGTTCTCCTATCTCTCTCTCAAGATGATCACCTCCCTTTGAAGACAAGAGGCAGATTATACAAGGAGGTTTCAGCACACATCATTTGACAGGGAAGGTGCTCTGATCCAGGGACTAGTTCAGTGAGATAACAGGGATGTGAGACAACCAAGCTGCAATTCCTTTAAAGTGGCTTTATTTGCAAAACCAAATCATAATGTTTCAATCTTCAACTAACCCATTTTTTGAAAAATAACTATAATAGTAGAAACTTCTTGGATTTTAATTTTTTTTTATAATGAAATTGCCATTTTTCCAAGCAAAGCAATTTGGTGACAAACCTTGGTTTCCAACACTTTGTCATAGCTGTGGAGAACTTTAGAATGTCTGCTTTTTAACAGTTGTGAAAAACTATTTTTGGCTTTTTTTAGTTAATAAGGCTTTTCTCAATTTTCATTGTAAAGTTCAAAGATACTACATAGTTTTGCTTTTGCAAAAAATGTAAAATATGATATGGGGCATGGACCCAGTGAGTTTGTATTAAACTCTCTGAAATAATGCAAATGTAGTTTTCTGGTAAAACATTCAATATGCCCCAAAATACATGCAGATATAATGCCTTATAAAGGTTTTATTTGACATTCATTTACACAATTTATCAATGACTTTGCTATTAGTAAGTAATGTGACCACCTCAAGTTCCTGCTGATAATTTTTCATCATGTATCACCTTTTTCGTAGATACATATTGATATGCATTCCCAGTACACATTCTATTGTGATGATTAGGAATATGGATATGTAACTATTAGACATCAATTAGGTGAAGACAAATGTAGTATTTTCCTCTGCAGAGGTTGGGACCAACCTCTGTGAATCACCTGTGCCTCTTCTGGGTCAGGAAACCAGAACCTTACACTGGTTCCTTAGTCTTCTGGTTGCATGGAAAAGGTAGCATTGCAGCTATCACCAGCAAAAGCTCAATCAATCCATCCTGTTTCTGAAGGCTAATTGAAAAAGAAGGGTAACTACAGAATGAACAGAAATGTTGCTACTTACACCATATAGCTCTGTGCGAATTCTAACAAAACACCTCCTGTACCAAGTTCCTGTGTCACTCTCTATTTCTATAAGCTCATCAATCTGCTTTGGAGTTTTGATTCTGTTAACCTAGAAATAAAAACAGAACAGCAAATATTTGCATTTTCTTGACTCACTAACTGCTTTTCAAGGCATATTGTAAGATTTTAATAAATCACATAAACTAAAAAAGAGCAGATATTAAACCTGTGTCTACACTAGAAATGCTTTAGAAATATAAAGGACTAGTAGCACACTATAATGCCAGATTTTGTTACAAATGCAACTATACCGGAAAGTCTCTGCTTTCAAAACATGCAGGAAATAATTTCCTTCAGACTGAAACAAGCTGTTACTGTCAGGTTCTGCCAGAGTGTTGTTGTACATGCCTCTGATGCCACAAAGGATTAGACATTATTTAAACCTTCAGTTTACCATTTCCAGAGTTTGCTATCAAGTTGTTTCTGACTTGCTATCACAACACTGTTTAAAGTCTATTGATTAGAGATACAGTAATGAAAATAGAAGCATTTGAAATGTCAAGAATTAATAGTGGCATAACATTTTTCTCTTGATCTTATTTCCTGTAGCGTTAGACAAGGAACTATCTTTACCTTTTGGATGTTGACTTTAACTATCCCTTTTAATGAAGAGAGAAAAAGTTAGGTGAAATGATCTGGAACCACACATGTTATTGCTGTTACGAGCAATCATCTACTTCATCTAAAGTGAAACGAGCTAAACAGACATTAGGTGAAAATACAGAATTACCAGTGACAGAGAATGTGATGATGCCTAGAATGCTAATTTTCACTTGCACTCTTCTGTGCAGCAGAACAAGAATGTGTTATATGGTCTTTCCAGACACAGGACTTGACAAACTTACACTATTACATAGTTTTGGTTTTGGCTTCTGCTCTTGTTCCAGGCTCATAGCAATATCACAAAGGCAATGTATTCATCCACAGCTTATTTAAAAAGAAAACAAACAGAGAATGGAAAGAAAAGAAATAAAATGTATTTATTCAAATGAATAAATTGTTTATCTATTTATTTAAATTTATTAATTGACAATAACTCTTCCTCCAGTGCACTGACAATAACTTCTTGATGCAGGTGGTGGAGGAGCCGACAAGGAGAGAAGTACTGTTGGACTTTGTACTGATAAACAAAGAAGGACTGGTTGAGGATGTGAAAGTAGGGGACACCCCTGGCTGCAGTGACCACAAGATGGTGGAGTTCAGAATCACATGT
>VYZX01019897.1:38875-88563 GCA_013401335.1 Brachypteracias leptosomus | reverse complement strand
CTCATCTCTCCCCTGGCATTGTGCATCAACTTTTCAACAACACTGTTTCTCTTTTGCGCTTCGCTGCAGCAGAAGAGCAACAGCAACTCCAGAAGAAAGGAAATTTAAAACCCCACCCTTTTAAGTGCAATTATGAGATAGGTAAATTAGAACCACTACAGGTCAAAACAAGAGCTATTTCTTCTTGAGATATTGCAGGGTTGCCATTGTATGTTTACTCAGTCCCTTATGACGACCTGTAAGCATTTGCTATTGATTATTGTCCACTAAGATATTTTATTAGATGCACCTTTGCTAAAATCTAATCCATGCCTACACTCCACTGTATTATGTTGTGTAAACATCTGGCAGAAAGCATAAAACCAATTTCCTCACTACCTCCTTATTAAGAATCCTGTAAAGAGCCTACAGACAGCATTTAAATTCCTGAAGATGAGCTTCAAAGGCTCACAGGTCTTAAAAATGAAACAAAGCTTCTGCTTCTACACACATTAGGACCCTAAGGCAAGAATTCTCACAAACTGTACCAGCCAGAATTTCAGCAGCAGCGAGTAGCAATGACACCAACACAAGTCCACAAGGTGGCATCTCTGACAGAAGTATTTAACTGCCTGACAATGAACTGATCTCCTTACTTTGAAGGCAGAGGTTTACCAATTTTGGATTATAGAAACCAATATGCTAAGGACAGGCCCTAAATTCCACATTAAATAGGGCAAAGTGGCTGAGGTGCACATCATACTGCATGATAAATTTCCAAGCACAAATGAGGCTGGCAGAAAGCTTTTTCCTGTTGGCATGAACTTAATGGCACCAGGGGTTCTGGCAGTGAGTCACTGCCAACACTATTTTACTTCACACCCCAGCGTAACAAAGCTAAATCAAGGGAACATTGTATAACAGATCTTACCCAAGTGTCATAAGGTTTACATTACAGAAAGTTGACAAAAATTACTCTTATTCAAACAATAGGGTATTCTTTTGCAGATGCAATACATTGAGACCAACTGGAAAGAACAAGCTTTAAAATTTTAGGTTTTCTTACTTTACTTTAAGGACTTTTGCTAGGAAAAAACTGACAAAAGTTTTTTTCATTAGTCAGGATTCAAGCCTGTCTCCTTTTATTTCCAGTTCAACAACTCAGAATGTTTGAAATAATAAAACAGCAGAGACCAAAGTTTCAATTGAAAAAGTTTGGGAAAAAAAAGTTTTAATTCTTGCGGTGTTAAACTTCATTTGTACTTGAAGTGAGCAGCAGTTATATCCATCATTGCCGTGGATTTTATTTTTAAAGCATACATTACTACCAAGTTCAATTTAACAAGACTGTCTTCTGATTTACTGTGCATTACATCAGTGCAAGGGAACAACATCTGTGAGCTATAACAGCAAAGTAAAAAGGCAGCTCAGAGAAGTGCGCTGCTTTACCATAATTTGCAAAGGTACACACAGCTCTGGGGTACTCTCAACTAACAAAACTGAGGTTTGATTAATTAAGTTTAGCAATATAGGCAAATTCTCCTTAAAATTCGGTGTTACATCCCCACTCAACATACTGATGTTATAGACAGTTCTTTTTTAAAAATAACACTTTTGCTAGTACTCTGTCATTAGTGGTAAAGATGTTTGCTAGTGATTATTTTTAGTGCAAAACCATTACCCAAGACATCACAAAGAACGCATACGATAACAGCATTCTAGCATAAAATAAGCATAACTGATTCCACAGAGATGTCTTCTCCTTTTGATAAAAAAGAATTTGCAAAGAATGGAGCTGGACTAACTGCATTATTTATAAAAACAGTTGCTTCTGAGAAGCCTTAGGGGCAAAACATTCTATTGAGAGTTTTACAAGGCAACAGTGGGCAGGAAAGGAAGGGATTTAAAGGGCAAAAATATAAAGAAGCAAGACATCAGATGTTTGCTCCAATCAACCTTTAAGGATTTAGCATCAGATTTTGTCTTACTGCTGTTACTATTAAGAGAATAAGTGCCTCCATATTACTGAGGCGTATTAGGTCACTGAAAATTAGCGTAGTTCCATCGTAGTGAACTTTTGACTTCACTTGACTATGCCAGTTTGTGCAATCTGAAGGTATAATTCACAAAACAGAAGAAAAAAATCTCTTTTTATGAAAAAAACCCTGAAAAGCTTATGGGCAGGTATCACTAAAAGGGCCTAAAATAAACACAATTTATAGTGGCAGTTCACTGCAGCTGAAGTTTGGCAGAAATTCCTAACACTCCTATCTTGACTGAGTAGCAGAGGGGTATATTCTCAAACATCAGACAGGACTTGTTTAATTACTGAATACAGTGATTATGGCAGAAGCCGTCAAAATACTCTTTTCTCACATGGATCAGCAAGCAGAAGTTAACAGCAGTAAGGGATTCTGTGCATGGAGAAACTTAAGTTATATTCAACATTCAAACTGTTACTTGAGTTAACTTCATAATGAAAATGAGAACATGGACTCAAAAAAAATAAGATAATGTGGTGCTGGGCTATCACAACTGGATCAATGCAGACATGAAAAATCACAACTGCAACTGAACCTGCAAGTACACCAGTAATTCCATTAAAATGTTTCATTTAGTCCCCAGTGTTTAAGTATGGGATTACACAACAAAGGTACCCTCAAACTACCTCTACAGTCTTTTCCACTCAGAGTGTTTGTGACAGAGGGGGAAATAGAGCCTTTAAATCTCATTTCAACCAGACGCTCATTTTGAGGTTAGGAAACAACACTGAAATATGGTTCAAAGATGATTCCCTGAACATCAACACAGAGGAAGCTTTCAAAAAAAAAAAACAAACCAACCAACTAAAAAAACAAGAGCGCAGCGATTCCCACCCCTGTGAGTAGGGGAAGGACAGGACTCACACCTATTTGAAGGCACAAAAATAACATCTTACCATTGCATACCCGACTTTTTTCCCCCTGCCTTTTTTCATCTGTCAAATCCTGCACTTGGGATTCTACCACTTCCCCTGCAAGTGTTGATGGCCTCATTTACAACATAAAATAGCACAAGCCTGTGCATAAGGTTTTGGGTTTTTTTCAAGTGTTAAGTATATAATCAGCTAGCAGGAGAAACAAAATTTTTTAACAGGTATTTTGAAGGGTAAAAACTTTTCAGTTCAGTTTCCATTCACCAGCCACAAAAGGTGAGCAGTAAAGGCCAAGCACTGCTTGCTCACCTCTAGCAAAAACAAGAAAGGTCTGTCCTAGAAAATGATGACATTCTAAAAGTAAAAAAGCTGATGTCATATTCACATTAAAAAAACCCCAAAACCACATGACTAACATTTAAGTTGAAATAAACCTCTCTTCAGCATAGCACCACATAGTTTGTTTTTAAATCACCGTTTTAGCCTGTGAACTAAAACCACTATTGCATTGACAAAAGAGTACTTGTAGATACTTCATGCCACTTACCTCTAGCTCTACTGATCTCCTGAACTGAACTCTGAGTACTTCTCTGATGGATTCACTGACATTTTGTGGAACAGCTCTTCGGGCCAGCACTGGAAATTAATGTCAGTCAGTAAATATATTTTAGCTTTATCTCTTGGGCTTTGATTCAAAGCTGCGTTTTCAATTGTGCAAGGCACGAGGAAGCAGACAATGAAATCAACTGCATCAAACGGATAAGATGATGGACAAGGAAACAGGTAAAGGTGTGACTGTATCCTAAAAAGTGACCATGCATATAGTTTAAGGAACTTCAGGTTTATTTTCTCTCTCGATTTGTTTTTCCATATCTAATGTCTTTAGCATTCTAGTAAAAGAATCTATTCTAAAGAGCCACTGAGGCATTCAAATTGGATCTGAAAGTCGTAGCACACTCAGTCTGACCTGTGCACAACGAGCCTGCTGTCATAATGCAGCTACAGTTTTGTAGGCAATGCATGGAATGCAGATGAGGTCAGAAAAAAGCCACAGAAAATATGCATCTACTTTTCTCTTAAATAAAAAGTAAACAAACGTGACATTAATTGCTGAAAAGGATATCGACCAAGTAAGAAACTGTTTTAAGAAACCCACATCTCTATGGATGTCATGCCTGGTACAGTCACACTTGAGTCTGTGACTATGGTCAAGGAAACAACTGAAAAGTGCTGTCGTTCTGCACTTGCATTCCATCAATAAATCTGCCTACAAAACTACTCAAAATTACAGGTTAAAAAAATAATCTTCCTCATCAGCAGCATAGCCAGCTTACCTTCATATCTGGACGATGAGATAATGCTTATTCTGCTTTATGCATTACAAGTAAATCTTAAGGGCAAAATGTGTTGCTTACCCCAGAACATGCAGCATTTCTGCAGCTGCCCTGGATTAGTTCCCTGGTATTGTTTTGTTAACAAGCTCAGAAGACGTAGAAAAACACCAAAAGAAAGCAAACAGATGCTGAGACAATTAATTTTGAAACACACTAATGTCACTTTTTCTGGTTACAAACACACCAAATCCAATTGAAGTGAGTATGGGAGGAGGGAAAAACATAAACATAAGCTAGTATGGTAAAATTATTAACATGGTAACGAAACCCAAACATTTTTTAAACCAACTCTCTTCTTTCATATTACAACATTACCTCACGTGCAGGTTTTTTTTACAAACATCAGCAAAAACTGAAAGGAGAAACTTACTCGGTCAGAACATTTAATAGTTTGGCAGAACAGTAGCATGACAGTAACATTCATTTACAGTCCATGAAATGATAAAGCAGCCTCTAATTCAGCATACTTGTATGTACGCATCAGCAATTTTCAAAGACAATTTCATTCTCTGTGCAGTATAAGGTATATGTAACTCACTATCACAATGGACTTTGCTCAAGTGAATTCTATTATTTTCAAGAGAAAATGATAAATCAGTGCTTTTACAGCTGTTTGTCTAAATTTACACTGTTATTTCTTTGAAAGGTTCACTTAGCTAATTCAAGACCTGTAATTTAGCTAGGGGGTCACATTAGAATGGCTTCTGAAAAACAAAAGAGAAATGTTAAGAATATCTTACCCGCCGTGACCAAGTAAGCATCAGGAACTGAGATGTCGCAGACGTAGGGTTGCCTAGTAGTGGTCACAGCAGAGGTTAGGACCACAGGTTTGGATGGAGTAGTGGTGGCCAGAGGGGTGGAGGAGAATGGCCCCAGGCTGCCTGCAGCAGTCGTGCCACGGCTGCCCGTAGCACTGGTGGCAGTGGTCATGGGGACACTGGTGTAAGCAGCTGATGCATCAGTACCAGCAGTTATACTGCTTCCTCCTGGAACTTCATATCCAGTGGGAGGACTAGAAGTCAGAGGAAATTGTGTGGGAGCAAACAACGTGGTCATGGACAGAGATGCAGTAGGAAAGGGCATCACGCTGCTGGTACTGATACGTGACGTCAGGTTGTCAGGGTCTGCAGGAGGAAGAGCTGTCTGGGCACTGCCCTCTCTGTGAGACGTCAAAAGCAGCGTGGGCTTAACTGTAGCACCAATATCCTCATCAGAAGCCAAAGCAGTTGAGAGCAGAGATGAAGATACGTTTAAGACAGGAGTTGCTGGAAAGGTAGTAAACAAAGGGATCAGATTTGTTTCATTTAGCAAGATGCTGCTGGTAACAGACTGGGTGTTGGCAGCGGGTAGCACCAGGGTAGGAACCACGGAATGAGAGGTGGAAAGTGAAGGCTCCAACTGAGAGGTAGCTCCTGTAACAGCTGAGGTAAACACAACTTCAGAGCCCGCTGGCAATACTGAGGAGGCTTCCAGAAACACAGACGACTCAGAGTGAAAATCTGATGATGGCATTATTTCAGGAACATGTACACCTGGAACCGAGGATTCATCTGAATAAAAGTATGTTTGGCTGAGAGGGAACTGAGAAACCTCGGAGTCAGTGGCAGAGCTGACAGTGGTAGCTGAGTCCCAGCTGGAAACCCAGCTAGAAACATCCTCAGAAAGTAGTGATGTATCAGTCAACAAGGTCTGAGGTAAGAGTGTTGATAAATCACTTCGCGTGACAGAGTAAGAATTTAGCATGGCTGATGATAAAGTGAAGTAGCTAGGTTCAATAAAAAATGGTGTTGATAAAAGACTGGGTGGAAAATCTGAAATATTTAAAGATGGTTCCTCCCTTGTAGATGTCTTGTCAAGCAAAACCACAGATTCTGATGGCATCAATTCTGGCATCTCCAGCAAAGTTGTACGACTGACTGCAAATGATGCTACCGGCTCACTTGGGATGAGGGCAGAGTCAAACAGAACGGTGGTGGCGTCAGAAAGTTCTACATGAGTGCTTGGTGTCAATGAAACTGTTTCCAGAACAGTGAGGGAAAACTGGGCAACAGAGATGTTCAGTGATGTTGCTCCTTGGAACTGATGATAATAAGAAGAAATTGTTATAGATGTTCTGCTGTTAAGGACAGAGTCCGTAGTGCTTAATAAAAATATACTTGAATCAGGCATTTCTGCAAATCTTGAAGAAAAAGAAACAACTGGTCTTGATGGAAAAGAAGTATCAAAAATCTCAGGTGTAGGCTCCTCTAATTCATATCCGTCAGTAATTATAGTTGTAAATGGAGTTATGCCTTGTACTTCAGAGGCTTTGAAGGACAAAGTTTCAACGTAATCGCCTGAGCCCACATCATGATCTGGGGAAAAGCCTGCTTCTGGCAGAAGTGAAACTGAGTCACAATACAGACAAGAACTGTATGATCTCGTGGAAGGCACTGGACTCATGAGCTCACTGGTAAGCTCTGATTGACTTGATATTTCTGAACCAGCAGGCAAATTTGGTGCTGATCTGGAGAATTCATGTGTAAACAGGCTGGCATTAAGAACTGTTTTAGAGTCTGTGGAAATGGCAACTGAGTGAAGTGGGAAGGACACGAGTGGAAGACTAATAGGAAACAAAGTGGGCTCAGCACTGGCTGCTGAAGCCAGTGTGGCCCAGGGAATGCTTGGACTGGGGTGGGTCCTTAAACTGGGAATTTCTGCTGCCCTGCTACTCACATCAGTGTAAATGTCACCATATGAGTCTGTACTTTGTGCTGTGGCATCTGGGATCACAGGGCTAGTTTTATCCAGCAGCTTGAGATGAAGAGGCAACCCTTCTGAAGCAGCCCCAAAAGGCAGAGCTGTTAAACTTGCGTTTATGTTTTTCTGCACTGCAACTCCTGTCTCTGAAGGAATGGAAGAGAAATAAATAGCTGTATTTGGAGGGTATAACAGCAAGTCTCTGCTTGCAGTTAGCATTTCACTATCTGGTACAAAAGGCTCCAATTCTGTAAGAGTGTTACTGCGTTCAGGAACAGCGCTTAAAGAAGTCTTTTGCTGTGCTGTTTTTGAGACATCATATGGTGAAAAAAGGACAGATAATGAAGGTGTTAGCAACGCAGTTTCTAACATTTCTCTCAGTGGCTCTACTGTATTAGCTGAGTGATGATCTGTTAGAACTGCAAAAGACTTCAGCGGAGGAGTCCACTGTGCCTTTGGAAATGAGCTAATAAATTCATCGTCACTTAAGAATGCCTCATTGCTTGTTACGGAGACATCTACCAATGGCGTACTTCTCCCTTCTGCAATCCTGACCATTTCTTCTTGCTTAAATAAAGTCACATCAAAGGGAGTGGTAACTGATGATAAAACTGTTTGAAGGAAATTACTTTCTTGGGACTCTGAAGTACTTTTTGCTAAGGCCATTTGTGTACTGCTGCCTGATATGTTTTGGTGCACCTTTGAGTCCATTGAGAAAAAGGAAAAATTTTGCTGCTCCACAGATCTCTCATCTAAATAAAGAGGGAGAGAAGAAAACAAAAAAACAACGGATTGACACAAGTAGTAAGGTCACAATGACAGTATACACACGGTATTTCTGGAGACAACTGCCCAGAATTCAAAGGCTAAAACAAAACCTCTCAGTAAATGAAAAACCTCCATAAGTGAGTCGGCAGGAACAGTAAGATTCCCCGTGAAACGCCATTCCCTGGAAATGAGCAAGACAAGATGAGCCTCTCTCTGAACCCGCTCATCTCTCTACAGCAGCACTCCAGCAAGCCCCATGGAAGGACAGAAAGTGGCTCCCTCTTACCTATGCTACAGTGCATGGCTCCTAGTGATCACACAAAGTAAACAAACCAAAAGGCAACAAGAAACAATACGGGGAAAAAAATCTGCATAACTTTAGATCTTCTGTTTTCCTTTAGCATCACTTCATTTCCTCTGCCTTTATTATTTCTTAACATTAGGCTCACTAGCAGATCTCTTCTGTTTCAAGGACCAGATCCTCTCTCTCATATCAGGTATGAGTGACACTTATCAGAGATGAAGAGGGGTTCCCTTTACATAAGGCAAACGTGGACCTGATATCAGCTACAAGAATTTGCTAAGTAATGTGTCCAGTAGTTAGGCTTACATTGTCAGACATTCATCTGACTTCTGGCCTTTTAACAGTCAGTGACAAATTGCTTCATTACACCACTGTCACCCTTATTCACAACCCGCTACAGGAGTACTCTATGGGGTACCTGTAATAAAACTTTCACTGCTCCAATTTGCAGAATTCCAGTAGTAATAGCCGGGCTCAAACACGAAGGAGAAAAAGGAGAAAAAGCTAAGAATTCACCAGATATTTTAACAAAACACTTGCAAAAGTCATAATTAATATCATTTGCATAACTTGACTATAATTCCTCCTCTCTCACAAAAGTGTTCTTTGGTTACAGAGAAGATGTGTATTGTAAGTTTTTCCAACTATGGATGCATTTGCAGAGAAAAGGTTGATTACTGCTTGAGTACTTTTCTGAAATGTCAAGACTGGATGAGTAGCCTTCAAAGCTGAATATTAAAGGAAATCACAGCAAATTGCCACAGGATATTTTTTCAAGGATACATACAAAGGCTTCATCCTTAAATTATCTATCCCACTTGATCATCCTGTTTTCACATGGGAGCATCCACACAGCGCTGCTGAAACCTACTGACAACGCACGCTACAAAGGCTGGGGGAGTGGTGGTGGGAACCCCACTCAGTTAAACTACCAGGGACCAGTTTACAATAAAAACAAACATACACAGTATAAGGTGCCAGACGGTGACACAGTACACTGCTCAACTGTAACTACATTTATAATCCTTTAGAGGATGCCTTGAACTCAGTAACCCTCAGTAGATCCTGCAGGAATAGCTCACCTATCTGTTACACACTGTTGTAAGTCTAACAACACTTCCCAAAGGTGATAAACTGCTGCACTCATCCTCTCCACTCTGCTCTGTCTGCTAAATTCCTTGACACAACTTTTCAAGCGCTGACATACTGACTCGATAAATTTCGAATCTGCTGATCTGAAAAGCACAATTACAAGAATTAATGCATAGAGCTAATACCATTGTACCACTAATCACAGCTAATCAAATGAGTGCTAAGATTATATACTTTAGAGATCTCATGTGCAACATTTTGCAGTATAACAGATACTATTCTCTCAGGTAGTCCCAATCCTTTTTTTTTTTTCCTCCTAAAATTCACTATAGGCATTGCCAGTGTTATGATGCTTAGTTTTGGTGTGATGATAAAATATACTGACTTACAATGCTCCCAGGGAAAAAACCAAACAAACCACCACCAACAACAGCAAAAACCAGGTACACTCTTGCAAAAGCTGTGTAAGACAAACACAAGTCCATCCTTGACTTCTTGCATGGAGATCAGCTGTTTGAACACGGCAGAGTGCAGCATCTAAGGAGTAACAGCTTTCACAAGCAGTCAGCATGGAAAAAAGACAAAGCAGTTTCTAGCAAACATGCAACCAAAACATGTACCCTTAGCCAGCCCCATTTGCTGAGCAAAAATGCTGTTCAATATTTTCTCCTCAGTAGAAGCCTCCTGAGCTTTGCTCCTTCCTTTGACTTAGGCTTCCAGCCTTTATTTTTCTCTTTGTGATATTTTGAGTAAGCAGGGAGTTACTAAAGGAAAAGTCAAGGCTATGAAGCAAACACTGCCAAAATGAATCACTTCTCTCCCTGTACGCAAGCACAATTCCTTTTAGCCAGCCCTGTAAAGTCCTGTCCACCCTGGTCACGCTTCAGACACCTAGAGCTTGCTTACAGTGAATTCCACATTGCAGGCAAACATGCGAATGGATAAAAGTTCTTCTTGTTCATCATGGCTTCACGCTGTAAATCCCTGTTTAACACAAGATATGCTGTGTTAGCTTGAACACAGCAAGCGTGGTAAACATGGAGTTGCTACACACGACAGTTAACACGACCAGCAAAGGTGAATACATATTAATTAATAACTGCACTTTTGATCACATATTTCCACAAGTCTTTGACCCAAAACTAGCAGTTATTTCACAAACAAAGCTGTTTCACTGCCTATACATGCCTATGCTGCGCATTAACTTCTTCCTTCACCCACAGAGAGCTCTCTTTATCTTTGTTTAATTTGATAGGAGAGCTGTCACAAGGCAAGATCCTGCTGGAAGTGACTACATGTCACAGAAAGATGTTCTGAAAAGTTACATGTTCTATAGACGTGCATAAGAGGCAAGGGCAAGCTTGGCTCTAAATGCATTCTGACTTTATCTTTTTCTTGACAGTCTCCTAATATTTTTTTCCTTGAAAGACAAAGTAGTAGCAAATACTGATTTTATCATACACCTGTGCCTCTTAATGGAAAGAATTTTGCCACTGACACGAGGAAGGAAAGAATAAAACTTCTGCAAAACACGTTTCATTTTTTAAAGGAAAACACACTGTGCCTCGAAAAAGCGGTAAGCTGCAAGACAAGTATTATTACTTGAGGTAAGTGAAGTGGGAAAAATTCACTTGTGCATATAAGATTTCAAAACAACTTCTCACCGGCAAGTTCGCAAGGTGATGCTGCACACTATTTGCTTCGCTTAGTGTCTCAGAGGCAGGGAGTATTAGTGACATGCCATTAATAATACAAATTATTGTTTACTGCCATCTCCAGAGGAACAGCGCACTACTTGAGTACCACTTGTCAGAGCTGTGCGCGCCTCGCACGGCGAGCAGATGGGACGCGTGGCAGCTGCACCCGGGAGCAGCCAGACAGCCCACAAAGAAGGAGGAAAAGCAAAGGAGAAAGGGAAGGAGGTGAAGGCACACCTCGGCATGCCAATCAGGCCCTCGTCAGCGCAGAGCAGCCGATCTGGCTGTACCACGGGACAAAGAAAGCAGACAGATTGCACATGTTCTGGTGTATCTCAATGCCACGACCGCACAAAGCTATTGATGAATATCAATGCTGACTTGTTTGTTTGCACAGCTGTTATTGTAGGGTGACCATTTCGCCATCCAGCAACTGTAGTGCCGTTGAGCTAGGCAACGGTGACAGGATGACAATCAGACAAGCCAAACTCCACCAAGCTGATAACATTATGAAAAAGAATAGATAGCTTAGGAAGCAAAGCTGTGATCCCAAGCTGCAGCAAAGGGGAGGAAAGGAGAGCACTAGTAGCAGGGGCCACCGGAGGCACAGATGGCACCAGTACAATGCCTCAGCTCAGACAACGACGTGAGGACGCGGGAGGAGTGACAGCATAAGAAATGTGTTGATGGGCTTGGGGCGACAAACTCTGCTGTTTCTGCTGCCCCCCATAATTGGTAAGAGCCTGAAATAAATTCATAGAATGGTTTGGATCAGAAGGGATCTTAAACATTATCTAGTTCCAATCCCTCTGCCATGGCAGTGACACCCTCCACTAGACCAGGATGCTCAAGATCCCACCCAACCTGGCCTTGAACATCTTCAGGGATGAAGCATCCAGAACTCACCCCCAGGCAACTTGTTCCAGCGTCTCACCACCCTCAGGGTAAAGAATTTCCTTTTAATTTCCAATCTAAATCTCCCCTCTTCCAGTTTAAAGCCATCACCCCTTGCCCTACCACTACAGGCCTTTGTGAAAAGTCCCTCCTGAGCCTTCTTGTAGGCCCCCTTCAGATACTGGTGGGCCACAATAAGGTCTCCCCTGAGCCTTCTCTTCTCCAGGCTGAACAAGCCCAATTCTCCCAGCCTCTAATGAAACCTGTCACTGAACACAATGACCCCATCAATGACCAAATCCGTATTTGCAGAAGCATGGCCGTGCACCACTAACACAGGCACTTGGGAATTCAGGAAGGGCCATCGCACCAGCACAGCACTTTGCCATGACTACAGCAAAGGACTGCTGCAGTCTACAGACTTCTCCGGTAACAAAAATATACCATGTGGGTTTGCCAGAAAACCATGTCTGTTCATAAACTGGGAACTAGACAATACATTTTTCCAGAGAGCAATTAGAGGGATGTAGTTTTCATCCTTCCTGTAGTGGCGGTGCTGAAAAAAATGTCTGTTCTATACCTCATAATAAAGTAGAAAGGATGATTTTTCAAATATATATTTGTACTAAAATGTGCATACATTCATATGCTTTCATATTATTTAAAGAAATATACTCATGTATTTTCAAATGCAGGATTCAAGAGGTAATCCCACCTCTGGCACTGATCTCTCATGTGACTTCAAGAAAGTAGCATCACTTTTCTGCACTTGGGTATGAAAATGTGACAATTGTACACTATCACGACTAACAATATCTGCTAAAATGTAGGTAATTTCCTATATTATGATGATGTTAAAATACAGATTATAGGCATAGGTATGACAACAACGAATACAACAGACAAGTCTTTATTTGTGATAAAATTAAACCTTGAGAATAGAACTAGTAATTTTTGCTCTATTTTTGAGAAACTAAGTAAGAGCAAATAAATTTTGCATCCATCAGAAAGCGTCATCAGACTAGCAGTAAATCAGTTCAAAATACACACACTTCAAAAAAACCAACCTTCTGTGTACTAACACAATGATCTACAGAATTAAAATTTCAGTACCTTTATTTTTTAGGCAAAGAGAAAAATTGCTTTTTTATTGCTGCCCATTGTTTCAAACAGAGGCATTTTAGGTAGAGATGCAACTTTTATACTACATATAAGTTAAAGTATGATGGGAAAATTCCTATTAACTACACGAGAAGAGTTCACAAATTATTAAAGCTATGAATTCAACAGAAATATTCACCACTTGAAATGGTTTCCTGACTATTGGGTAGAGTAGTACATCACATATAAGGGAAGATTTTAGCAACATTTAACTTTTTCTTTGAGAAACTGAAAGTAAAAAACTGAAATATGTGAACGTCACATAGGATGAGACCACCCAAGAGTAAAGAGAATGACAGATTGAAATGTATCTGAAAAAAATCTTAACTCTTCCTCATATGGTTTAACACTTAATTTATTACAGCGTTTAGCTCAGAATCCATCAAAAAGAACTTTATGTATGAGGTCATTGCAAAAAGTTTACACAGTTCTCTTGTGTAAGCCTTTCACTGAATTTCTTAGGTGTCTGGCTTGCAGGAAAATACCAGCCACAGAAGCATGTGCAGCTGAAAAGTTGTCTGCTTTTTTCTCTAGGATGCATTAAGCATGGATTGAACAGTGACAGTAATCACCCCTGGCAGACAAAAAGCCAGGGAGAGGAGGGGATGGAGCCCGTGCTGTTTGTTCTTCCTTTCTCAAGGTCCAGCTCCCAGCTCCTCTGTGAGGCTCTGGGCAGCTTATGGAAGCTTCTGTTCCCCGGAGCAGATGCTGCACCCATGCCCAATGTTCCCTAAGAGTAGCACATGCTTAGGCTGTGCAAGGGACACAAATTGTCTGGAGTCTTAACAGCTGTTCCTCAAAGATCTTAATTTTCTTACTGCAAAAGATCAAGAATACCTCTCATCATTCACCATGTGCACTTATGAATTTTAACTTCTTGTACCACCTGAAAGGCTAGGAGAAAGTAAAGAAATAAAAAAAATTATGCTGTCTCAGCATTCTTTAGCACTGCAGTTGAAGATAAAATTTCATTAACAAATAGAAAAAGGTGTATGAAGAGAAAAAACATTAGCGTTAATAGGAAACATGCAAAGTGAGTGTCTATGTACACACACACTCACTTCTGTAGATTTCAGGTTTCAAGACATAGCCAAGAAAGAGGAGGAACATCTTGAAGTCATTCTTCATCCACATGCAAACAGATGTGGCTCAGCTGCTGCCCAGGTGCAAACAGACAAGAAACTCCCCCCCCTGCACAGCACATGAGCACAAGCTTCCATCTCTGCATGAGAAGAAAAGATGCATCAGAGCACAAAGGGAAGAGGCAAAGACAAACCCTTACTTGCTTGTCAGCTGAGCTGATGAAGACTTTGTAAAGAAAGAGGTTTAGTAGAAGGCAGGCTAACTGCTTTTCATACCGAAGTCAAAAAAATACATAATGATGCTCCTCATCAAGTATTGCATTTAAAACCCAATACCAATGTACCTAGAATAGCAGTCACTAGCATTTACATTTTCTTCCTTATCCAACATTAAAAAAACCCTCGAAACTTCTGCTGGTAACCATCATGTTAAAAAGCTGTAGGCAGTCTGGGATCACAACTTCCACTGCACGGCCGATGGAACACCTCATCAGAAAACTTGCAATCTATCTTCTGCAATCGTCCTAACATATCCACTGCTGAGGCAGAACAGGACCTTGCAGCAGTATATGGCAAATGGCAGATAAAAGCCAAAAACACAGCTTCTCTTTATTCAATACCAAGTAACACATTGTTTTGCACAAAAGAGAGGAAAAATCTAACCACCCAATTTTCTTCAACACAAAAGATAACAGCACACCACCAGATGAGACAGTAAGGACAGGAGAGCCTAGAGATGGGGAGAGAGCAAACAACTCCACCACCCACTCCAAAAACACCAGTACACTGTGAGATCCACCTCCCAAACAGTATTATTACCTTTGAAAAGCCACAACTTCTAGCAAGTGGGCTGGGAAAAAAACCCAAGCACAGAACAGTTTGTCATGCCTACACAACACCTGCAAGCCTAAAATATACTGAAATCCTCACTTACAGAAATGCATAAAGCTCTTTCAGCACCAAGATACCTCAAGCTGACGGTCCCTCTCAAGAACTTCTCTGAGCAAACATACCTGAACGCAGAGGTGAGAAAGCAAATTAACCATGAGAATTCACACCATTTTGAATATCTCAAAGGTAGATGTTTCACATACAGATGCATTCTATGGCCACTACATGTTCCTACAGACCATCACCCACAGTTGAGGAAAGCAATGGCTTCGTGCAGAGCTCAGTGCTCCAATGTGACCGGCTGGCTGACTGCACACACACACACAAGCATGGAAAACTGCAAATAAAATTGTAGTTCAAAGTGTAGCTTTTGCTGGAAGCATTCCTTGCTTTTTGGCATTTATTAGTACCTGACATCATCATGTGGGAAGCCATATGTTAGGGATAAAGTACACACAAACTTGAATTGGCTTTACAAATGTTAATTCCAAGAAAAACTTTCATCAGATTTGCTCATCATAACAACCAAGACACATTTTTAAAAAATAAAAAGCTGTCTTCCTCTTTGTCCTTTTGGTTTTGTTTTTAATAGCTCTCGGCACAGCAACTTGATTTTTAGTCTCTAAAGAGCCAGTGTCAGTTTTCATCCAACCAAATGACTACTGAGAAGCTTTCTGTTTACATTCAACGCTGCAGCGTCCTCCAAAATGCAGATCCTGGAAACTTTTAAAAAGACCAATTAAATATATATTAGCCTCTCTTTTGTGCAGATGACATACCACTGAGTAGCACTTTATACCCAATGCATACAAATACTTTTAGCAAAAACCTACATCCCTAAAACAATTTAATTTCTATTTCTTAAATCGTGTTACCACTACAAAATCTCTAGAAGCAACAAAATGACAGAAAGCCTACAGACACCAGTAACTGCCTAATTAAAACAGAGCCTATGCTGTATCCTAGTAACCCAGTTATCCACAGGGACTCTCTTCATTGACACATATCCTTAACTGTGCCATGCTGACAAAGGAAAAATACCCTTGACTTAACTTAAAGTTGTTCAGGTCAGCAGGCTCATTGCTCCAAAATGGTATTACTTCAAGGAATAAATGGAAGTCCCAACCTGCAACACCTAAAAGCAGCTCCTTTGAGAAGTTAATTGACAGGATTTCTGTTACACAAAGCAAGATGAAAAAGCTGAAAAGATGAGATTTTTCACCTGGCATAGTACCATCATTCTGTATTGAACTCACAAAACAACAACTTCATTGCTCCAGGGCCAGATTGTAACAATATGCCTGTACATGCTTAATTTTTTAAACAGCTGTATCTGCATAAACAAATAATACTGAAAAGCTCTCGCACAGTCAGATGTGAAGGCGTTTGGTGTTGCTCGCAGCATGTATCACTCGGCAAATCAAACCACATAAGAGAGAACCTGTCAATGCATTTTCACAGAAAAGGGAGATTTCACAGAAAAGCTGGGAAAGAGCAGAACAGTCCCAGCTATTCCAGCCTTTGGGGCTGAAACTCAGCACTCACCAAGAGCTGAATACATGAAAAGAAAAGGAATATACAAAGAGATGGAACAGAAGTTCAAGAAGTACTTGCTTTAAGTAGAGGTTTTAAATGTTACCTAAGGTTTTTCTTTACAATGTGCAAGTGTTATTGGCCTTGACTTCACTTGAAAAAAGGTAAGTCTCCTAAAAAAACCCCTGTAATAATTAGTCACTAGCTAAAATCAAAGATCAAAACTTCTGCTGTAATTTATACTGATAGAACTTCTAGAACACAATTCCCTGGCAAAATTACTACGGAAGAAGAAAGGCGGCAAGCAAAAACACACAAACAAAAAACAAGACAAAACTGACCACAGTGCACACACTTTTCTACCCATTCCCTACAGGCTGTCAGGCTTAAGCATCCACTGCACAACATATGCAAATTCAAGGCAAATATCTTTACTAAAGATTCTGGAACCGCACTAGTTTTAAGAGTAATTATGATACAAAATAGTGTGTTTCCTTGTGCAAGTATCTCAGGATTTAGCAATGAATTCTGGTCGTTTGGGTTTTTTCTCCTTAACAACATCTTCAAAACACAAGTAAAGAAATTGCAGTTGCTAGCATCTTAAGAAAAATGAAACTTGCCCAAAGCCTTTTCTTCCGTGTCCTTAATGCAATACAACAGGCCTAATCACTGCTCTCAGAGCACTCTACTGGAAGCAGGTTATCCTGAGCTACTGCCATCTAAGCTTTCAGACCTGGGGCCAAGTTCACGACCAACACAAATGAGCTCAACTCTACTGGCTAAAGCAAAGCTGCATCATCTCTCCCAGCACTGAAACTGGTGCTGTGAGACCACAGGTGACTGATCACAGAATAACACCCAAGATATTAAGGTGTGAGTCTTCTATTTCTTAGTACTCTAGTTGCTCAAGATGTGTGTGGCACCCCAAACTCAAGAGAAAGAAGCTGTGGATCACGAAGACCCCAAATTCTGGTAGTAACGCCATCCTGTAATAAGAATTTCAGTTTCTGCATGGGCCTGGAAACTTCGTAGCCTCAGTTAACAACAGAAAACAAAAGTATGAGCCAATAAAATGTTAACAAGAGTAGCAGAAATAAATCAGAAGAGGATTTGTTGCAGGAAACAATTAATATATAGATAATCCAGAAAAGAATCTAAAGAGACCATTCTTACCAGAGAACCTGAAAGGTAACAAAACAACAGTAAAGGACAGAGAAATATATGGGAGTGGAAGGCATTGCATAGTCCTACTTTATTGGGCAATTTGTTCACAGCATTTTTTACAAGAACAATCTCTTTTGAGGAGCATCACAAAGTAAAACTTCCTAATTAACACATTGAGAAACATACTACAAAGCCAACAGTAAAAAGGAGAGGCAAAGAATCTCCTCTTATCAAAACTCAACCCACGAGACAAATGAGAAAAACCCAACTTGCTGGGTAATAGATCAGTTAATGTGCCTTTCCCCTAGCACAGAGCAACTGAAACATGTTTCAGAACAACTGAGCGTTAAATAAACTGAAGAGCCACTACAAAGCCACATGAAGATGTTTTTGTTATAACTGACATTTATTCGTGGTACAAGATAAAATATATTTTCCTTAAAGCAATGAGGAGAAAAGGAAGCAGGATCATGCAGATAACAGCCAAACTCTGCCACATTCAGTGATAACCACTGCACACTTGTCCCCTTTCGCTGCTGTAAAGCATCCATACAATTAGACTTTTCAAGATCCTATAGTATAGCACCACATTAGCTTGGCTGTTAATTGGTGCCAAAGAGAACAATGACATTGAAGAGATATTCTTTACTAGGACCTTTCCTGGTCCTTAAGCTCCTTGGGTCACCCCTTCACTTTCCCATAGGCTCTACTGTGTAAGGCTGCATAAGGTTCCAGCCTACCCCCACTACTATTTAGTAAAGCTACAGACATAGGAGTTAGTGAGGGATTATAAATTGCACATACTGATTAAACACAGACCTATATGAACTAATATGTCTATGACAGATGACACTGTTAAAGGTATTCTCCACTGAAAAAAGCTGGGCCAGGATTAGAAGCTCCTCAGGTGAATCTCACATCTGGTTAGAACCACACTGATTCCCATGCACACTGGAGAAAGCAACTGGAAAACAAGGTTGAGATGCATTCTGGCTGCATAGGCTCCAAGACAAAGTAATAAAAAAAAAATATCAAAGAATAGCAAACGTTGGTCTCATGAGAATAATACAGGCTTCTCTTGAATTCAGACGTTGGTATTTGTTTCAAGATGATCTGATCAACGTTTTAGGAAAACATAGAAGTTTAATCCAATGAAGCATTGATGAGTTCATTCTTTATGTGGGACTCCTCAGGATAGTACACAGTATTTTGGGAATCTGACACAGATACCCTTTAGATTCTGAACTGAACTTAAAAGTAGGGCTTTTTCTTTATAATGTGAAAAGCTCTAACCTATCTACTTAAAAAATAGGTTTACATTGAACCTGGTGAAGCACCGAGTTCCTTTCATATGTGGTACACCTCAGGACAGCACCCTATGTTTGGAAGCTGAAGTAGCCACCCATTGGATTCTAAACTGAACTCAGAAGTTGAGGGTTTGATGTCATGAATAGCTTTAACCTTCCTACTTGAAAAACATCCCTGCATTGGAACTAGGCCTCTGCAGTGGGAATGGGTCTGCCAGTGTCCTCCACAATGTACCACACATTTGAAGCACCTCCTCTCCCTTTTCAAAATACTCCAAGAGAAAAGAAGTAATCCAGTTATATCTGTCATGAGGAAAAAGGCAAAACTGTGGGTAAACAAGAGTTCAGCTTTATTGCAAATCATGACGTGAATTCCAAGAATAAAAACACAAAGCAGAGGTGAGGCTGATGCACAATTTTTATTTGTATATAAATGCAATCTTAAAAAATTTACTGTTCAGAAGTCTATCTACAGTGAAACAGGTTCAAAAGAAAGGGAAAAGAAACACACTAATCTTCTCTGTTATCAGTTACTTGAGATGGGATATGTACAATATACATATATATATGTTGTTTGATGTGTCCCTTAAGAAGCTAAAATACCCGCTCCTGCCTTAAAGAAAAGGGGCTGCTAGAGGACAGTACATTATATATAACCAGATATACTATTAAGAGCCAAGCCCAAATGCTTTATGTTTGGATTCTTCCCTTCTTAAGTGGAGGAGCTGAATTAAAGATCCTGGTTGACAGTTGATGCATTCTTGCTCTAATATTCTACTCCTGGGAAATAATATTACTCTTAAGAAGCATAAGTCCACACCTTAACAATCACAATAGAAGTATCAAGATGAGATACTGCAAACAAACAAAAAAAAATATCTCAAAAGGAAATACTTTCCTATGGAAAAGAACAGCTCCCAGTAGAAGAGAGTAAAGTCTTCCATATCAAGCTGATTTCAATTATTTAAGAGGCTGCATCACACATATGGCTATTTTCTTCCCTTACAACAGCTTGGCCTTTCACAAGTCATGCTGCTTAAGTGCTTATGATTGAAAATGGCCTGTGTTGTGACCTGATCCAGAAACACTGATACTTTGTACTCCTTTGCCACATACAGCTGAACTAGTATAAAATTTTTTTATGCTAAAGGAAAAGCAGGTCAGTCTTAACACAAGTTGGAGCTACAGTTTATTTCACTCCCTGCAGTTTCAAAGCCCCCCCTCCAACAAACAGTCACTTGGGAATGGACTTCTAGGCTAACTATCTCTAACTGTGATATTCCTACTATCCCACTTACACTCTCTTGCTATAAGCTGACCTAATACGGAAACTGGCAGGAGTATAGTTACTGTAGCATGGCATCAATTCTCTACTTCTTGGATAGAAAAAAAGCTCATCAGGGAGGGTTTCTTCCCCTCAAATAGGTATTTAAAAAAAAAAAAAATCTCATTCTGGAAACACATGGAAATTTCCATTTGCTTTTTAAAAAGATCAGAGAGGGCCTAACAGTGTCTAAAGAAGAGGTGATTGTGGAGTACATCAGCTTCATTATCCTTTACTTTTAACCTTAGGTATTCACACATCTATAAAGTGCTGTAACTGTAAGCTGATAAAGTTTACACACAATGCAAAGAAAATAACTGTCTACACAGAGAATTCAGTCCATTACTAACATTAGCCTCATCCAGGAAAGGGCATAGTCCAGACAGAACCTGTTAATTAGAATGTAAATAAAATGCACAGGGAATATGATAGTTTGAGCTCTGCTCTCAAATGCACCATATTTAAACACACTCATTTGCAATTATCTGAGCCTTATTCAACCGCTGGAGTAAGATTTTTCTTTTCTGTGCATTTTCTTTCTTGGAGGGTCAACATTATATGGCACCCAGCGCAATGGTACAACTGAGCTTAGCCCCTCCAGTGAGGTCCCACGCAAAGCAGCTGGAGTGTTGTGCAACATGGAGAGTGCTCCTTGCCCAGCTGACTGCACCGGGTTCTACAGGAAGGTGTACAACACAAGTTGCTTGTCTCACGCTTTGATATTAAAAAGGGAAACAAAAGAGATCTGTGTATGACTTTGTGTCTGGGTTTGGACACCGTACTTAAAAATATGGTCTAACTATGAAGAATCCAAAAGCACAAGAATGGATAGAGGTTGTCTAATGAGGAAACAACAGAAATAAAGTTGGGATTAATCATCCTATAGGATGATTACAGTGGTTACAGTGGGAAGGGAATGTATGGAACATGACAACTGCTTTTAAGCACATGTAAAGTTATAGCAAAGAGGAATAATCTCTTTTCCACATCTGTATCAGACAGCTCAGCAGTCCTAACAGCCATTAAGATGAGTTTTCCAAAGGTTGATGTTTCTTTATATTGGAAAGAATTACTGCAAATGGTCCAGAATTCTCCATCCCTCAAGGTCTTTAAGAACAGTTTAAACAACCACATCAGGAATTATAATTACAGCTGATTCTTTCTTTGAGGCTTTGAGACTTCTTTCAGACCTAGTTCCTCTGATCCATGCTGTTCAGATGCACTGTAGAGGGAAATCAATGTCACATGCGTTTAAAAAAAATGTTGCAGGGCTAAACCTCCTGTGCAGTTTCTTATATACAGCAAAGCTGTTTTATAGAAAACAAAACCAATAAGCTACATGTATGAATACCCAAACCTTCCTGCTACTTGAGAAAAGGATTCATCCAGGATCTGTTAAATTAAAAATGTTTGCTTATACATGGTGAATTGTCACCATAAACGTGAGGTCACCAAGGAATAGGTCAACTAACACTTAAAGGTATGCTGAGCAGGGATTGTCATCGGTGATTATATGGAATTCCCTAGTTCTAACTAGCAATTAGTTGCCAATGGGTAGTAAAGCAAAGCATACGCTACTCTAAGAGCAACAAAATATGTTCTGTATTCAGCTGGATAAAAGTATATACAAACAACTTCACACTACTGAGGACCCAGCAGCAAAAGAGACCAGTGTTTGAAAGCAGTCTGTGTATGACTTCGTCACCAGTTGTGCATCCTCTGTGGTGAATGTGTTATTTACAGCATTTCTAAACAACCACAGAACTCATTATAGAAGCACAACTTGTTTAGCTATGCTGTCAGGGACCCTTCTCAAGTGAGGCAAGCCTCCAAATTATTTCTCTTGCCTTCCAGCGTTGTCCATTGCCTTTCAAAGGCCAGACTGTTCAGTTCTTGATTACAACTGGAGTAAAAATGAAGTCAAGCATTCTGAAAGTCTCAAATGAACAGAGTAATATCTCTACCTCTAAGCAAAACACAGTCAACATTCAGCTCCCCAAAAACTGTTTCCACATCTTCCTACTAGCATGAGAAAGGAGGAAAAAATTATATCCATTTCATAGTTACAACCACAAACATTTTAAAAGCACTGCAAGTACAAATGCCTGCACAATTGCAGTGTCAAGAAAGTCATCCCCATCACATACCACTTTTTACTTCATGAGGTTGTTTCACCCTACCCTGCTGCTTCGAGCAGTACCTACATAAAGGACAAAACCAAAGTAATGAAAAACATTCTGAGCTGTTCTGGACACCCACATCTAGCAAAGAAGTTTCTTCAGCAACCTAGGCTGTGGTTATCCTCAGCTGCACTTCAAGACCTACTTGGGCCTCCAAAACCACATACATTTTTATCAACTAGTGCTGCCCTGCTAACTGAGATTAAGAGCAAAGTAGGACAGTTCCTGCTGCTGTGGAATGCTTTAAATTCCTATCACTGCTGACAATTGTGTGAGAAAAAGCTGTGAGCATATCCTGCACGTTGAACTGAAAAAGAATCCCCAAACTTATAGTATATGACACTTCCACCTGAAGAAGCTCAGATGAGAAATGGATACAGACAGTTATGCTTCTGTGCTGTAGGGTCAAGGCTGTGGTGCTTGCAGCAGTGCTGGATATTTCAGCTTCAGTCAGGAAGGCAAGAGAGGCTGCTCTTTATTTGGAAGTAAAACTAGAAGAAAACCTATACGTGCTATGCAGTTAGACATAGAGCTGTTCTGACACTGCCATCCTAGGACCAAAAAGGTGTGGTTTGCCTCCTATAGTGTATGCTGCCACCTGACAGGCAGAATAGTTAAAATGGGAACTCTTGGTGATACTTCTAGTTATAGTAGGCGAAAGATTTTGCTGTTACTTGCTGTTTCGTGGCACCATGTACAAGCCCCTAGCAGAGATTCAGGCTCCAGGCCTTGGCAGCACCTGTTCCATGACATCCTGCTTCATAAAAATTACAGTAAGTGCTGGTAGGAGCTTTGCCTCAGTCACAATTTTCAAGTTAAATTTCTTTTAAATTACTGAAACTAGACCCAAAAGATGTTTTTCCTCCAGCTCCTTATTCTGCTTCCCTGCAAAGTTTACTACGTGGCACCACTTCTACTTGAGATGATCTTAGATTTCATTCATTCACACGCAAACACATTCATTTTTTATTAATTAGGGTTTGGAAAAAGCTAAAAGCATATGGCCATGTAAGCTTCCTACAGATTCAAGAGTAACACTGAGATTATTTCCAGTAGCATTTTCCATTCTGGCCCATCAGATCACTGAATCATTTAACCCACAAGTGGTTTTGCTTATCATCTCTCCAAACAAATGTCAAAGGCGAAAAAACTCAGTACTAAACTTAGCTAAGAGATGCAAGCAGTAGTGCTTCCATCCAAGAAAACTTCATTTTCAAATACATAGCCAGGTCTAGTATACATTTCAGTCAAAACCACACCCTGCTCTATAAAGGAACAATGCATTAAAAAAAGGAGGTATATTAGCACATGTATTCACAAAACCAAAGTACAGTCATCTTCACAGACAGCTAAGTCACCAAAGCACCCATTATAAGCTTCCTCAAGGTCCAAGTATCCCTGTAATTACCCCTGTAATCTTCTTATGTGCTCAAAAGTCTCTGCTAACACTAGTCATTAAAAAAAACCCCAAACCATCACTTTCACATATCTTGCAGCACTAACTCTAAACCCAATAACCATACTTTGTAGTAAAGGACCAGTTATCCTTCTAAGGGATAGAAGAAAAGTATTAAAATTCTGTGGCTGGCAGTTCTAGTTTTAGCAGTTTCCATATCCAGAAACCTGGGATGTGCCTTCCTGTTTGCCAGGTCTCTGAAATGTCACATTATACAAACCACCTTAGGATGAAAGCAAATGGAAGGTGTCTCGTGCCATCAAGATATAAACATTTAAAGGCTTGAAAAAAACAGGTGAACAGAACATTAAACATTGTAGGTATATATTAGATCTAATATACACAGACACATAGTAAATACATCAACATGCCTACTCTAAATTAGTTCTAAGGGTCCTCCCTCCCACATAGCTGAGCTTAAAGCTTCGACATTTTCCCAATTTCATAGCCTGAGACTCAATTATTTCAGTAATATCTTCTTCAGACTGTCTTCACACAACAGATAAAAATACAGGGAATCACTTAATGCTCATATCCAAACTGCTACAATTTCACGGAGACTTAAATCCTCATCTCCCATCTTTCTTCTCCCTCCAGTTCCCCCAATCTCAGTTAGCAATTTAAGATTAGTGTTCTTGTGAAGATTTATAACATCCTGATCCATCTTTAAAAATTCTAAGGAATCCTTTGGGAACAGTAGGTGAAATGATCACCTTAAGGAAGGCTACAAGAAAAACAGCCAGAAATCACAATCTCAGGCATTTAAATAAAGCCTGCTCTTCCTCCTGTCAGTAGAAGGCAGTGGCGGAAAAAGGGCACTTTGTGGAGCATGATTCCCAGAGCCCACTCTCTGGAAGTCACTGCAGCAACCTCCTTTGCAGATCTGCTCCCACCTGCTGCCAATGATGCACAGCTCTGCGCAGACAGTAACCTAAAAATCACTATACGAAGCCTGCTTTCCTAAGTGAATATGGAGTTTGTTATTCTACAATCTGTCCTCTCCTGTAGCTTCTAAATCTAATGGCCAATTAAATTACTCAGTAGAAGTCTAGAAACTCAGAAATAATCTGTTTCACTCATATTTCATGAACATAAGCATCTAAGATGAGGAAAGAAGTATAAATTAGTCATTCATCTGCCCATCTCTCCTCTGTGAGGCTCAGGCAGAACTCAGCTTTTAACGTGCCTTTTGGGAGCAGCTGCCTAGCAAACTTGCATATCCACAGCTCCAGACATAGCAACACACATACTGCTTCCTACCCAGTACAAATACCTTTCTGACATTGATCTGCTGTTCCTGCCCTGATTGGACAGAGAAGGAGGAAGGAGAGGGAAACAGGAAACTACTCTCAAGGCACTGGGATTCATAAATTCTGTCCATCATGGAACAGATTTATTTGAAGACCAAGTTGCCATTCCATCCACCCACCTGGTTCTGTTCTGTGCAGAAATCTCAAAATCCACCTAATGCCATGGTTAAAGCCCACCCAGCTGGTAATAAAGCACCACACAGCCACTCGCTCACCTTATCCCACTCCAGTGGGATGGGGAAGAGAAAATACAACAAAAGGCTTGAGGATCGAAACAACGGACAGGGAGGGCTCATTCGCCAATTATGGTCATGAACAAAAGACTCAACTTGGGGGAAAAAATCAACTTAATTTAAACAAAACCACTACTAATTTGCCAATTGAATCAGAGTAGGACAGTGATAGACACAACCAAATCTTAGAAAAAAAGATACAGCTTCTTCCCAGTCCAGCTCTGCTCCCAGTTCTCCGCCTCCTCCCCCCAAGTGGCACAGAGGGGTTGGAAATGGGTGTTGGGGTCAGTCCACTCCATGTTTTTTCTGCTGTTCCTTCCTCAAGGTAGAAAACTCCTTGCAGTCCTCCCCTGCTGCAATGTGGCATCCCTCCTATAGAAGACAGTCCTCCACAAGCTTCTTCTATCAGCGTGTATCTCTTCCATGGGCTCCCGTTCTCATGACAGACAGAATGGCAATGTGCAACTGTAGCATTACCTGCAACTCAGTCTGCAGCTTGAAGTCCTCTGAAGATCAATTTCCTCTTTCACTCATATTGAGCATTTTGTTCACTTCATAAAAGAAATAATGTGACTAATACAAAATGTAAAATGAGCATCTTATCTGACATGGCATAAAAGAGAATCAGTGGGAAGGAAGTAGAGTTTATGCTTGTGTTTTACCACAGGTAAAACTAAAGAGGTAAAGCAGACTGAACAACAATTATCACTTGTACTGAAGGCTGGAGTTACTGAGGACATGGGACATGTTATTCTTTGCAGGTCTCCTACAGACACCATGAATCAAGACTTAAGTAATAGCTGGGAACACAACGTATGACTATGTACTAGTTGGAGCACTGCATTCAGTACCACTCAGGATAAGACAAAAGGATGTAGGATATGCATCTTCATTACTTTCCAAAGCCTTTTTGCCCCTAACTTATGTGCATAATTAAATTATGCATTTATTCATGAATTTAAGTTATTTAATGATTTGACTTAGAAAAATCACTGATTATGCTTAGGGGTCCTCATCAGAGTTGTAATTTTTGATACTTAAAGCAGCACTGTATTATTTCACATTTGGAAGTTAGTCCTCTTAGCCTCTAAGGATCAGAAATTTTACTTCTATTTCCAAGCCATAAGCTAAAATTCTGCGCAATCTGTCATAGGATCTAGATAAATACATCAAGCAGGCCAGATCTGGCCTAAAGGCAGGGCATCCAGCTTTCCTTCTTATGCTACATTCTGGCTCAGTAACTCCAGTATGTGCAGGTCAGATTATGGAACTGATACAGTTTTGGGGCAGAAGCCTAAAATCTATTGGTTATTTTCCCAAATCAAGTCACTGTGCATGTAAAATACTTTTATTTTTATACAAAAATAAAATAACCACCATCATTTTATCCATGTCCTGTCAGAAGCCAGGCTGTCAATAGACTAAGCAGCAAAACTAAATTCAGTCTTGAAGAGAATGTCCTAAGACAGGTAAGAGAGAGCAACACACCAAATCTCTGGTAGGAATCTGTTTTAAAATAAATGTTTTAATATAAAACAAGGCCCTACAAAGAAAAGTTAAACAGACTGGTTTAGCCTGTTTTATATATCTCATTACTCAGAAAACTATGCTGGTGTTACTACAAAGCAGGGTAATGGTCTTTTCTGTCTCTCAAAAAAAATAATGCAGGATTTGGCAGTCATCAGTTGCATGCCAGCTTTAAGTGAACTTTGATTAGCAGTGAATCCAAGAATCCCACTGTGGTGAACCTTCCATACCCTTCATCCCACCAGTAATTTAATTCCCATATGGAATTAAAAAGGCTAGTGAGCTAAACAGCTGCACAGAGTTAATTTCCGCATTCTCATTGCATGCATGTTTCTTCCTATCTGTGCAAGGACATTTCCGTCAGAGAAGTAAAAGGCAGAAGAAAAGGGGGAAGTCAGATTCTGTCTGTTGCACCTCAGTTTAACAGTATAAATGAAATTATGTGAAAATCTATTCATATATTGAACATTATAGCAACAACCAGACAAAAAAACCAACCATCTACAACCTCTTTTTACTGTTTGAGCTTTTTAAATAAAAAGAAATTATTTTGCATTAATAACAGTTTCAGATTTAATTAAGGTTTTTCTAAACATATGAAGGAAGCATCCACTGTTTAAATTTAAGCAGTGATAGAAACCTCTAAAATGTAGGTTATTACCTTCAGTTAATAGTAGCATTATGCTTACATCTAAGAGAATAGAAAAAAAGACCACAGTGCTTGAAACACCCTATACATCTCAACTGCAGCAGCTTAAAATCTCATGTGCGGCCCAAAAATGAAGCCATTAATTCTTTCCCAAGAGAGAACAAGGAGTGAAGAGAGGAGCAAGAGCCAGTATAAGGGAGAAGCCAAGGAAAAAGCTGCCGCTTTTAAAATATCATGGAGCAGCAAGCTAAAATTAAATCCCAGGAGAGAACAAGGCTTAAGAGATGCACTACTGTCATTTACTTATGTAGCTGACTAGCTAGCTAAACATAAGTATAATTTTTGGCTTGATATTGTTCAATAACCCACAACAGCAAGCAAAGACAAATTGGATGTAACCTCTTGCTTATTTCCTTACACACAGAAGAGTCTAAAAGACATGCAAGATGAGAGGAGAGGAAATGTCACAAAATATTTACTGAGGTGCCAAGAACGGAAGTACTGGAGCACTGCAAATACAGTAAATGTAAAGTTTGAAACTGCACAGCGTTCCAGATGACAGAAACCAGGAGGACACCAAGCCCAGTCTGGCTAAGCTCCGTTATGAACATGAAAGAAGCACAAATGCTGCTTTACTGATTAAAAGCATCTCCATCTCAACAAACATGCTTCCTTTGCATTTGATTTCAGAAACTGAGAAAGAGATAATCCGGGCTTTGATCTACTTGAGGATCTACAACATTTTTACATTTTGTTTTTTAAAATCTTAAAAAGGTACACCAATTAGTACAACTCAACAGCAAGTTCTACTTGTGCTGGGTGATCTGCACTGGCCCTCAAAGTCAGTTTAAGTACTGCAAATTTCCAATAGACTTTAATTCCCTGTCTCAAAGAGTGGCTATAACATGCAGGAAAAATAGGATGCAATTATTTCAGCAACATTGTTTAAAAGGCAGTATGTCTATATGTCCAAGGACAGAGATAGGGTATATAGGTGAGCAGCCTACAAACGGCATAGAATTGGTAATTTTTTGCTGGATTAGTGAGATGAGCTGGCTCAGTGAAGAGTCCAAAGTGCACCAGAACCACTGAAAAAAGAGGAGGTGGCAAAAGTCAGAGCACTGGAAGGAGGAAGTCAAGTGAGATGTCCCCGTTTCAGCAGCAGCAAAGAATTCAGTCAGCTCACCATCCTAAGCATCAACAGAATGCTAACACNAAAAAAAAAAAAAAGTGGAGCAAGAACTCTTAAAAGGGTAAATTAAATGAGGCAAGCTTCAGGTTAAGCAGTTGAGCTGACAAAACCTGTCTATCTTGGGTTGTCTAGCTTATACTCTACCTCTAAATAAATAAGACAATCTGATCTCAACAGTAATAAAACTGAGTTGGTGGTGCTGAATGCTTCAAAAGTAAACTATGTATTTTATTTGTTTTACCTTTTGCTTTCTTCCATATGCTAACAACATAAATCTAAACGTCCTAATCACTGGGTGTGGTTTATTTTACAGGAGATTTTGTTTAAGAACAAATTGCTGACATCAACCTGACATTTATCAGGACCTTTACCACAATAAAACATTATCTGGCCTTCAGAATGAAGAAAACAACTGGAACAACTGAGTTACCCTCAAAATACTAGAACTAGAGTTTGCACAGGAGAACATGTAGTTCTGTCTTCTAATATTGGGGGGGGTACACTTTGACAGCAGTATATTTTTCTAGAAGGTAGTTTTGATTTCACTTTTCCTTCCCACTAAGATCTATGCTTGACATACTTTACCTATAACTAAATTCTGCTGATTGAGTGCTGCATGCTTCAGTACTGACCTGGTTATCAACACAGCTCTATCAAAATATCTTCCTGCAGCTCTCTCACATCAGGCATGAAGACTTCACATCATTTACAATTTGCTGGTTTCTAAGTAAAGATTTGAAGCACAGTCAGCCTTCAGGATATCTTGGCTAACTCAGCAAGTCCAATTGAGAGTTCACCGAGTGTGAGTTTGCTTTCAGGAACACAGGTTTGAAGTTCATTAGAATAACTCAAACCACTTAAAACCAGTAGATTTATCAACACATTGGAATGAAAGCATATAATGAATAAAAATCTGTGTGCATTTTGTGACTTCCAACTCTTACTGCTCCTAGGTCCCTGAACTTGGCATCTTTGACAGCACCAAGAAACCTCACCCTTTCCACCCTTGCACTTTCCCCTCTTTTTCTGTGTACCTCCATCCTCTCTCTTCAGAACACTCTCTTCCTTCTTGTCTATGAACTCAGAAAACTCCTTTGATCCCCTACTTAACTTTGAAAAAGAGTAGCATCCTAGTTTGGATGATGTCAGATCATTAAAGCTTCTCTCCAACAGTTGATGACCTAGCAAGTGTTATTTTAGCAAAGCTCCTACGAATATTCATCCTCATCACCATTTCCTGCTCTAGTCCTTCTAGAGTCTCCTTTAATGCAGCTACATGGCACTGCATTGTGAAAACAAGACAGAGCTATGTAATCAAAAAAACAACACAGGCTTTTTTGCCCAGTTTGTTGCAAGTATCCCAGAAGGGCTTAGAACTCTTTCTCAACACAAAGTGCCATACGGGCTTTTGTAACTCTAGATTTACTTCAGTAGGTTCTACATTTAGTGCTTTGTAAATTGTGAACATTTTATTCTGGGTCCCCACATTCCCCTAACTCATTAAAACCGTGAAGTAAATATTAAATAACTATTCTTCTTTATTGTTAAAAGTTGTAACTCATGTTAGAACACTATGTTAAATCCTTGGGAGCTTAAAGGATCGCTTCATCTAATTCTTTTTTCCTCCTTTTGCAAAATGTAATCATGACACAGTACTGCAATATAACAGCTGTATTGGTGATACATTAAGATGTAATCCCTAAGACTGCTCAAAAACTACTTGAATTTTTCATTTATAGCCTCCCACCTCACTACAATACAAACAAAAAGGGGAGAGAAAATTGTTTTCTGAAAGTCTTGAGAGCCACCTGCTATCCCCCTCCCTTACCTCTTTACTCTTCCACATGGACAAGCACAGATCGTTTAAAACCCAGGATAGTCACAGCTTATATGTCCTCACCTGTGTTTATCTAAATATTCAATGATGCATCACTTCATTTGCAACAGCTTCTTAGCTTTATAACACAAGAGGCTATGATTTTTATGTGGTTTGGTTGGGGTTTTTTAATCTATTAAGAGGACTTTTATTATGTTACCCTTAAGCTGATAAAAACCTTCCAGAAGAGTCTTGCAAGAGACCAAAATAAAAACCAACACCCTTGATTACCACAGTAAAGAATACTCTGAGTATTACATAATTATTAAACATTTATATCTTCTAATTAATATATCAAATGCTGCTTTCACTTAAGAAATACGTAACCTGTTTCAAATTGAAGGTTCTTTATAGCCATTCAGTTGGGAAGACAGAGACATCTGAACATAACATATACACAGCTTGTTACCACTTTGTGAAATCTGCAATAACTTTTATCAAAAAGATCCAATTGTTAGTGGCTCAGATACGGAGCATGTGCCACTGTGCTTCCAGAAGACATACGAATCACTGCCTAGAGTGTGCACACGTTTCCCTAGGAGCTAATCAAGGTAAAACTTGACTGCTTTTCTCTATCTATACGATTATTTTGTGATTTCACAGTAACACTTTAATGTTCACATAGTCCAAAGGGCTTTGCTTTCCATAGACAGGTTTCATTTACAGTTCCTAGTATCACATGTTTAGAGGCTCACCAACCCAGCCCTTTCTACCCTCTAAAAGAACTGAAGTCTTAAAAATGGGGATAAGGAGATGAGGAGCACTTTGTTTCTTGATTTTTAGGTAGTCATTATGTTGAAGAAAGAATGAAACATTAAGAGAACTACACAATGAGAAGCACATGTTATTTCAAAAAATGTTTTAAGTTAGAAAAAAAAAAATTGAAACAAAACTCATGCCACATCTGAACTCCACATGGGAGGTTTTTGGTTAAGGCAGCAGTCTTTTAGTGCATTAAATTTACTTCTATCCCTTTCCATTCAACAGCAAGGGTTTGCATAGCCAGATGTTCTTATGCACTGAAGTTTACAACTGCTCCATATGGAACAGCAACAATAAATACGCATAACTATGGAAACCAAAGCAAAGGTCAGAAGAAAGGTCAGCAGTTTAGTAACCTGATACCACAGTTTTTCTAAGTTACTGAACCTACATCTTTCCTCAATGAACCTGATTACAAAGTATGTCAAACGTATTTTGCATCCAAATGTTTCTCTCCATATTCTTAAAACCCAAAAAATACTTAATTTTTCCTTCCAGAAAAGTGATTTATGTCAAGATTGAGCTTCTCCCTACAAATTGCCAAGCACCTTCTGCCAGAAACAAAGTATATTGCTGATATCACTGAATTCAATAGGTTATCAGTGGTACACCTCAAAACCTAGATCTCCCAGATTATTCCAGATCTCACTAAATTACATCTTCCTTTAAATAATCCTATGTTTATGTTGTCTATATAGTGAGGACTTCAGTGAATAAATATCACTTGCCTGGTTTTTTTTCAAACCTTCCCCTTCTTTGGTTTACAGAACAGAAAGTGCCAACAGTTCAGTAACACCACAAACACAAGCTCTATGAGCTTGAAAGTTACAAGGAATATTAAATAGAATATTTGCACATTTCACTGCATAACCTTTTAGCAAAGAACAAAAGTAAAACACACCTGCAAAGACATGTTCAGATAGTTGATTGATTTACTACGCCCACCAAACTTGTCATTTATCCTAAACTAACAAAGGATCTAATTTGTGCCCCCAGAAACACAGACGAACTCCCTTTCTTGCTACTGGCAGAAGATTAAATCAAGAGAAATGGTTTAATACAAAATATTTTGTTCTTAGCTGTTCTTCCTTCCATGAGTAGGAAAGGAAATTTAAACCTCAACTCTATTCTACCACTAAATTCAGTATTCTGTCCTCCAAAATAAAGCCTTTCAGATTCGGTTGCAGGTAAGTTCTCCAACAGGCAAGGCTCATGATTTCAAAAGTAGGACTGTCAAATACAAATTCTGAAATTCCAAACAAATTTCAGCAAAACTATAGTTGACTCGGCTCTGGTGCATATTATAGAATTAGTAAATAGGTCATTAAGTGAGGCTTTTAATTTAGAAACCTATAAGGCAATTAAGCTACTTAGCATAAAAATTGAGTATTTTCTGAGAAGCACCACCCAATATGAATGACAAACTTTAAACACTGGAATTCTTACAACAGTAAGGCTGGGACTCAAAGGAGAAGTTTAAATATTTAATTTAGACTGAGCTGTAAGTCATTAATGTTTCATTGATGCAAATCTGCAATTGAGCTAAAGCTAGACAACAATGCAATCCATTCCGTCTGAAAGCAGCATGAACTTCTCCAACAGAGAAAGCGATATAAACCACCTCTTCCCACCTGCTTTTACATGGACATCTCAGGCCATGACAGATGCAGAACTGCATCTAGACCTGGATGAAGGTGTATCCTCTGCTCATTATTCCAAAAATGCAGCTTGATCACGTCACTAGAATATACAATTACAGCATCAATTTACAACAAAACTATTCTTAGGAGTACAGTGTGTTTGGAGAATGCCATAGGCAGTCAGAAGCTACTTTGCACTGAGCCCTTGTTGATGGTGACAGAGCATCACTCATCCAAAGGCAACATGCTGAGGTAATAGAAATATTGAAAAAAGAAATACATACGCATTTAAATATGCAGAGCAAGACAAAGGTTTGAGCTGCTAGGCTCATCTAAAACTTGAAGCAGTCTACCTAAAGCAGCTAAGGTTTGTTAATCCAAACATCCCAAAAAGTGAAAATTCTAACCTCTTCCAAGTCCAGCCCCTATTAAAAGCAAATTATTTTTATTTTCATTTTTAATAATTCTTAGATATTATGCTGAAAGCATGTACTTAAAATTTAAATCAGCCTTGCTGCAAAGTACTAGCAAGTCTTGACCTTATATGTGCTTTATAAAATTTATTTCCACTTTTCTGGGAAGCAAGAGGAAACCTGATAGGTGTCAAACTTTTTCAAAATAAGCCTTGTTCTAACTTCAAAAGCTCAGGTCAGATGAACTTTGTCAGGTTCAAGGTTCTCAAGATTCAAGACAAATTCGTCAACCAGCTAGTAATGAAAAACCTGAACTGATGACATGGTATGCTGTTGTGCTCCTTAAGATTACATATAAGCAAAATAAAACATTTTGTGACCCCATTTTGCTGTCACAGATGTGCAGAGCTGGTTTTACAAGGAAGTCTGTTTACATGCCATTTCCAGCAAGATCCAGAAGTGACAGGTGTCCAAGAAACATCAAAATTAAAACATTTTGACTTCATCAGAAGAATGTATTCCCCCAACACCAGAGGAAGCAGCTCATATGAGATGCTACAGCTGCATACCTCTAAGCATTCTCTGGTCAAGCTTCCTCCTTCCAGCACTGTGCATGCATGGGTTGGCCAGGGCCAAGAGTAAAAACTGTTAGGTGGAGGAAGGATGGAGATTAAGAAACAAAAGGGAAAAGGAACTTTGATGACCTCTACCAGCATTACTGCAAGATTAAAGGCAAGTGATGAATTTCAGCAGAATCAATACATGCTTTCCTCCCACTCTAGAGCAGGGAGGAAGAAATCGAGGCAGATCACCCAATGACCTGCGCGCAGAGCAAGCAAAACACCTCAACTCCATCAAACAGGGATTCAGGAGGTCTTCAGACTTGAGAATGAGCAGCAGGACCACCATGCACCAAGGTTTGTGCAGCAGGGGTTCAATGAGGCAGCTTGGCTGCTGTGGGGCATTTGAGTGCTGAGGAGTCTCCAGGGCCTGGTAAAAGTCCAAAGATATGAAGAAAGAGATCTCATGTCAACTGGAAAGAGCTACATGTTTCATTTGAGCCACATGAAAAGGGTACATACAGTGCATACCCCATACAGATAACCTGCACCATGGACAAATTTGGTGGGGCCTGGAGGTGGGCAGAGCTGACCTGGCAGTGATGCTGATGAAGCAGGACCTCCCCTCCCTCCTCCAATGGAAATTTAATGCCTTTTTTAATGATCACTATTCCTACTACTCTTCCCCTTAGAGCTGGACTGATGTTCCTCTCTAACCACAATAAGAGCCTCCCCTAGAGAAAAAAAGACAAAGAAGAGGGTAAACAAAATTATTTAACTGAACACAAACCAAAAAGCTCAAGGACAGTGAGGGCCAACATAAAGAAAAGGAACTGTAAGGAGGATTAAGCAGAGCAGTCCCAACAGCACCCATTGTTCTCTGAAAGGGGCTAAGTATTGTACTCAAAGGAATTCTGAGTCATTTCTGATCTAACCTAACAAGGCCTCGCTTAAATTGCTGATCAAGAGACAGGAGCATGTACATCAGCCAATTCAAGTTCCTGTCACTTAACTATCTAACTTTTCAAAGGTCAAAATCTCTGCCAAAATAGCAGCTTACAGAGTATTAAAAGGAAACATTCGTCACAATGAAAAATAGTGTTAAAGATCATTTCATGAATCAATCTTGTTCATGTGTTTAGCTACTCCATTACTTAGACTAATTTCATATCCCAAGCACTACTTCTCGACAGAAAGTAGAGAAATCCACACTGACATCTAAGCAATTCAAATCAAATTTAATGAAGTTGATTTCGAAGCGTTTTCTAAGGAATTGAAAGTTAATGAAATGGAAGCAGAACTTCTAAATTCTGGGGGAAGACAACTGCACCTGGGGGGTAGGAGGATGAAAATGGATCACACTGCAAGTGTTAAATCACCTGCTTCAAATCATACTCAGTTTCTGGCAGTTTAAAAAGTTCTAGTAAATTTACAGCCTAAGAATGCATTCATTTTTTCAGATTTAAAAATAAATTTAGTAATAGTCTGAAGTCTTCTATACAGAAAGCTATTGAGAGGTCACAACAGTGTAAGTAAGAGTATCATGGGAGGAGAAGGAACAGCAAAAGCAGCTCTGAGAAGTGAATTCCAACTAAACAAATGAAAAAAATGAAACTAAAAAAGCAGGGTGCCTGTGATAACTTCTAGAACCTAATCTTTTAAAATTTTAAGGTTACTTTTTATATAAGAGAGGGTAAACAAAAGTTTTAAAGGCAAGAAGTTCTCAAGTGGATAACAAATCGTTTAAATTAATGAAAATGTACTATATACACATACTTATTAAATATATATTTAGACATTTGTATACAGATATAAAGAGTAATACCTAGACAAATAAGAATTTAGCCATCAGTATAGATAAAAATTCTAAGCAATTTTCTTCATCCTTATAATGAAGGCTTGAATAACTTTACATAAGAGTAACTATTATCTTTGGGGATTCCATCTTGCAAATGTTGTGACTGGGGGCAAAGTCATTAGATAGTTCATAATAGTTGAGTTTTATTTATGAACTAGGACCTACAACAGGACACAAGCAGCATGCTGCTGAGATATAGGTGACCTGATTTATTTTCTACTGTATATGGCCCTGCCACCCATTGAAAAAAGAAAAAATAGGACAGCTTTTTAAAGCTCAACTAGACAAGACTGGACTTTCTGCCTTGATATAAGAACTCCAAAAGCTAGAATTATTTTGTTCATAAAAGTTGGGGGTTTTAAAACTCTTGATATCAGTGTCTAAAAACCAAGTTGTGCCACAAGTGAAAAGTGATTTGCATCATTCACCATGACTTCAAAAAAAAACCTACTTTATCACAAAAGGGTAGCAAGATTTCCCCAATTAGTCAGACACAAGAGTTTCAAAGAATTTAAGGTTCAGTAATGTTGAAAATCATATGAAGTTAGCCATGCCAATCAGAATAATTAAAAAAAGATGATGCATCAATATTTTCCCTAAAATACTAGCCATTTTTCACACTGAAGTTAGAGACCTTTATCATTTCTGAGATGTGATTTGGTGGAAAAGATGCAACACCTGACAATTTCCTACCAGAAGAAGATCTGAAAGGGGGAAGATCAGCCTTTTCTGTTCAGTGCAGTAATATGCTTTTTGTCTGCAATGGGGAAGACCTCATTCTCCATTTTGTGTCTCCATTTCAAAACAGGGGCATTGCCGACTTCAGGTGCCTTAAGACTTACCAGTTTTCTTAATGATCACCCAAGCAGTCTTTAATTTTTTCTTCTTAAACTTTGTTGATTATGGTATAAACCCAGTTTTGATCATGTTAAATGGTAAAAAATAAAAAAGTAGTCCACAAGCATTGAGAAACTATATATGAGGTAATCCTCTTTTCCTCCAAGATTTTAAGACTGCTATTTTACATTTAGGCTTTTTTTCTGCATATGTAAAATGTATTTCCAGGCACTTAGCTTACAATGCAAATGAACTGACAAAGAAATCCACAATGCTGCTTAGTTGTTACAAAAGCCATCCTGGCCCCTGCAGCCCAAGCTCTCGCCAGCCACAGACGTGTCAGACAACTTCTATGAATTGACTGCTTATTATCTCTTTCTTCCTCAATCCTATGATGGCTTGAATTTAAAAGCACAGTGGAAACAATACTTGATTGAATCCCTTCTTCACTGAAACCATAACAACATTAGAGAACAAAGCAAAGAATACTCAAGAGGGGTCCAATTCACCTCTGGCCTTGTAAAGTTATTGTTCTTGTGCTTATAAAAAATACCATATTAAAAGCAACAATATAAAAATACCCCTAGGAATCAGTATGCTCTCTTAATGTTAAATACTATGGCAGGCAGATTGTATCACTTAAAAAAAAATAGATGCTTTTCTGTCAGTAGGTCAACTCTTCCTTGTCCATGCACAGACCACCTAAGCTGCTGTGGCAGGAGAACGAGGTAGGAGGAAAGAGGAAGCACAGGCTGCAGAACCCTTTTCTGGGTACACCAGACCCAGTGGGACATGCAAGCTCAGCAGTAGGGCTGGTTTTGGAACCAGCAGCATTTGCAGGAACTAGCAAACCTGTCAATGTCCAAGACTGCTTTGCACAGAGTCACCTTTGACATGACCAAAATCTCAAACTTCTAAACACAGTTATATTGCTGAATTCCTCTCACAGAAATAAACTATAGGTAGATAGCCATAATAGGAAGAGAGTAGTCAAATCAACGAGCAACAAATAGTCTCTCTCCAGGTTTTGCATATTTTGGTATCCATCAGAACAGACAGGAGAGACAACCCATACCATTTTCTTTAGAATGCCTCTCTGTCACCTAATTTCCCACCAAAATGTCATCTGGACTACAGCAAATCAGAAGGAACTCAAAATGACTTGGGCATGAGCTCTAAAAACATTTCCTTAAATGAAGGAGGCACACAGCCACCTTCAAGAGCTCAATAATTAATACCTGTAGGTGGAAACTAGGAAATTATAGGGAACAAAAAATTAAATAAGATCTTGCAGTGCTAATTGAGAGCTCTAGAAAGTCGTAAGATAATTAACAGAATGGGCCACACCCTGCAGCAAGAGGTAAATAATGGAAAGGTTCTCTCCACCATCTTTAAAAACAGAGAAAACACTATGTAAATCACTCTAAGCTCAAATTGTACACAAACACAAGCATTAAAATCTGTATTCTCTTCCTTCCTCATAGACCCAAGAGATCTTCTCTCAATTGAATTACTAATGGAATAACAATCACAATAATAAAAAGCCTTTTTGAATAGCTTATCTACAACATCCATTTTCTGCCTTATTAAAAGGCTAAAATGTTTGTGGGGGCAGTTTTTCTTCCCTTGCTAGTACATCAAGTGTCTTCTTTCAATATCATTATTTATTCAATATTTTCAGCTCAGTAGATACTTTGTTAAGATCTGACTATTGATTAAAGAAATAGATATAAATCAGAGGGTACAGAGAAAGGTCTGTAAAAAACATTTCTGTAAAGCCACTTTAAGGAATCAAAGGCCTGGCAAGACGTATTAACTGAGACATGCTGCTAGGAAAACTATAATTTCTTCTCCCAAGTTTCTTATCTGAGTATCTCACAGGCCCCTATTTCCCAGATGTAAAATTAGCTAGCAGATACTAAGATGACAGGTGGTTTTTGAGGAGCACTGAATATTTCCCTCACCTAAGCCAGGACACCCACCAGTGTCAAGCACTGCACACAAGGTCTTAGCTTCACCTCCCTGGGAACACACTAATTTAGCTCATATTTAGTGCCAGCAGCATCAGATCTACATTACATACCCTGCTTTTGCTAAAGGAAAGTGCTATTGGCCTACATCAATTCTGAATCCCTCTCAGGTCCTCTGAAATTTCACTGTTGGCTAGCTAAGGCTCAAAATTGTGGCCCACATCTCATGAACACTTCACTGCCCAAAATAATTTTATGTGCAAACAGGGAAAACTAGTCATATCAAATGAAGTTAACTATTTAGAACATCACTGCCCCAACAGCAGGCAGACAGGCTCATGCAGCCTTCACTGAAAGAAATTCAAAACATTAAGCTTTATGGTGCAAAGGAACAGCTTATGCTCCAATGCTGAACTCTCTTAGAATTTATAGCTTCAGTCAAGAATATCTATCTACATTAAACTGTGCTACAAACAATCTCCAGCAAATTAAAAGAAAGCACTGAAAACCATGAGTCCTAGCACTGAAGTCTTCCAGACACTCTGAAGAGCTAACAAAGGTTAGTGGTGCAAAGATGCCTAAGCTCCCAGCACTGATGAGAGGATCTCATCATGTCCAATTTACTGTAATGCCTGGGCATCTGGGGAGAAGTACAGTTACAAGTATACAGACTTTTCAAGAGATGACATTTTGGGGGAAAACTTCCCATTTTATAAAACACCATTTTCATAAAATTATGAATTTAGTACCTGAAAGTCCATTTTCACTAACACTAATGAGCCAGCATTGTTGAGAATACAATAAGCTGATGTAAAAGGGAGCTGAACCAACCCCACCCTACCCTCCAGATTCCCCTGAGATAAGGTTGTGCCAAAATCCTATCAGATGTACTTTGATCGTTCCTAATTCTTCAGTGTTTCAGACAGTACGAACTGAGACACATCTGCACTTCTTTATTGTCAGAATAAAGACAGGATAATGGTGCTGGCACCAGGCCAGCCATTCTTTGAAACATTGTTGGCACGGACCATATTTGCAGTACTGTGAGTAAATGGTCTTGCCTGACAGTTACGGAACAAGTCACGGAAATACCGTAAAAGAAAGTTATCCCTAAGTTTTCCGCATTTGTAAATAACTCCTTATTAGTTAAAAACTTTGTTACTGAGTAGTCCACATGACTACTCTGAGACTTTTCTGAAAAGTGACACCTGTACATAAAGCTGGAGGTGCTGTGAAAAGAGAAAATGGACCCCAATTTCCAATGCTTATAAAACCAACACTGTACCTGCAGAAACATTCAAACTCCCTAAGCACTTATGAGCTGACTTAATACCACTGTATTTTGGAATTGTGGGACAAGAAAGCTGAAAAAATGTGTATCATATACAGAATACATCCTTGTGATGCACTGACCACCCATAAATACATTAAATAAACTACAAAGTAAAAGTTACTCTCTTTTCTCCCTCACGATTGCAAGGAAGAGTTTGTACACTTCAGGCTTTCTTACCGTTTTCTCAGAAATAAGTGTATAATGAAGAGAGGATGGAAAAGCCATAAGTTCAAATCAATGCTTAACTAAAAGGCTGAAGGACTCTAAAATATGGAAAAGCAACTCTGTCAAGCCTATTCATGAAATTAAGAAAGTGACAGGCAAAGCAGATGCTTTTAGCACTATACAGCCTTCAGACTTGTATATGAAAGTATTTCTTATTCATACAACTGCTTTTAGCAAGTTATGGAGATAGACAATCTGAATAAGCTTTTGAGAGATTAACCTCTGGATGCTACTATCTGTAACAGGTTTCTGCTACATCTAATACTCTTGTGCACAAATAAGGCTATCATAGAAAACTCTACATGTCTTACCTCATCACTGTTCAGTCAAAATACAAAAACAAAGAGTAACTGGGTTTGGATTTTAAAATGAGAGCTTTAACAGAAATATTTTAGCACCTTGTGTTTTTATATGACATTAGGAATTGTACTATGTTTAAGACACGAAGTTAGTTAAGACATCTAACAAAAGTGTAATTAAAGAAAGGGTTTTTAACTGGCTTTATCAATACAGTCATACCAAAACCACCTACCTTTGTTATAAATTACCATAACATACTTCAGCTGAAGTAGTTTCAGAAGCCATGTGAGGTCTCTCCAGCTCTTGAAATAAAACAAGGATAAAGATTTTCTGAAACAAATAGGCTTACCTAGATGTAACAAAAATCCCCCAGGAACTCTCCACAGCCACCATGCTGGGAGTGGCAGAGATAAGAATTGGCTGGAATAAGAAAACAAAGAATTCCCAGAGAGAAGAAAAAAACCCAACCACCAATGAACAAGAAGAATTAGCACGGAAGATTAGGGCCCATTTGAGACTCACATCAGAAGCATCAATACCACTGAACATGCTTTAGTCTGTATCTGTGAAGGAGCAAAAAGCAGGTGTATCTTCTGGAAGTTTTAGTTTAGGCAGCACAGAAGCATCTAGGGAACTACTCAAACAAATCTACCCACTATTCCCTGTCTACCTAGTATGAATCAGATTGAAAAAAAAAAAACCAAACCCTGGGTGGGTTTAAACTGATACTATCTCGTTCTTCCCCACATTCACCCAAGAAAGAGAGTTTCTTCATCTTCAGAAATTGCCCTAGTTCTTCCCAGCCTTCAGTCCTCCTTTAACCTACTAAATCTCTCCCATAAAGTATTTTGCACAAATATATTTATGAGCCAGAGACATTCTTACAAAGACCTTGTATTAACTTTAAGATGCAGTTTTCAATTCTGTAAAGTTTTCAGTGTCCTCTAAAATGTGAACACTCTCCTTATTCCACTTCATGCAGTTTATGCAAAATTAAATGCTTTTCTGGGATATGGACCTAACAAATTCATTGCTTAAGTTCTGTTTCCATTAAGTTGGAACCTTAAGACCAGATGCAAAACTTTTATTAAATATTGATTTGTTTGACTTTACTAGACCATTTGTGTAATGATATATTTTTCAGATTTGGACTTTGTATTAGAAATGCCAGTATTTTGATTTGCTTTTTAAAATATTTTTGTGAAAATATAGGAAATATCCAAAATTCTTCCACATCTAAGAAAATAGTTTTTGAGAGGAAAAGCAGCTTAATCAAAAGAATGTTTGATGTCATTTAAGAGAGTCACTTTGGCAAGCACAGCTATGAGGTGGATACAATAATCTAGGCAGGTTATATTAATAAATCAATAGTGGTTTTCATTCAGTAATCAACAGGACACTGCATTAATTTATTTTGGAAAAAGTATAAATCTCTGAAGTCAAAATGCAGAATTATACATTCAATCTCATCCTTCTTTCATTTAGCATTTGGTTTTTAATTTAGTTATCCCTTCACAAATATAAACACATTCACTGAAGGAAGTTTCTGCTGTGAATCATTCTAGTTACCTGACAAAGAAAAAGAGAGTAATAAAATAATTCTAGTAATCTGGATGATAGAATAAAATATACAAGAAGTCCAAAGAAGAGATTTAGTATCATTTGAAGCCTCAACAAAAAATACATCTGTACTCTGCCCTTTCAATCTTACAGTGTAACAAAGTCATTGCAAAAGCTAGCTCTCCATTAATCCTGTGAGAAGACTCTCTAAACTGCTGATTCTTATATGTGATAATTGTCCTATTTGCCAAAATGAAATGAAAAAAATCTGATTACACATCTGTGAGTATGCAACTGTCCACCAAGTTGGCAGTAGAATATATCAATTACCCAAATTCATTTTAGTGTTGTGCTCATGGATCACATTGTCACATTGCCCTACATTGTCAGTCTGCTTTGGTCTTAACACCTTACAATGAAAGCCATTCCAGAAATGAAAATGAGTAACCAGGGTCAAAGAGCACAGATGGGATAAAGGACGTTGTGTACTAAGAGATGCTTATATCTTGGCTACTTACATGTGCACCACAAAGAAAAATCAATTCTTCCTCATTCTCTTCAGACTACAATGCTACAAAAGCGGCTGAGTCACAGATTTGGAGCTGGTGCTTGTTATCCCAGCAATTGTCCTTCAAGCATTTGAGAACATAAGACTTCTAAAAACAAACATGCTAACTGTCTAAATTAGAGGAAGAAAATGAAAATTTTAAGGAAATTGAGGGGGGGAAGGGAGGGGGTAAGGGAGAGGAGGGAGGTGTTAATCAGTAAAGCAGTGTTCCCATGAGGATAAAGTGGACAAGGCATGCCTGTAATTTCAGTGTCAACAGTGAGCATTTATAAATGAGCCTCAGCTCTCACTGTTGGAATTGTCTTTTTTAAAGAGAAAGAGATGAACCTTGCCAGGAGCTCCTCCTCCCAGAAGGGTCGGGAGAACCAAAACTACTCCTCATCGAGCACAACCAGCTATGGATGGTGTCACTGAATGAACACAACCTGATTCTCACCTACAGAGTTGCTTGATTGCACATCAGAAGTTCTTCGGAAGCAGCAGACAGATAAACGATGGCTGTCATTCTTAGAGACATTAAAGACAGGAGATGGAAAAAGTAGTGATAAATCTGAACATGTAAGGCAATTGGGAAAGGCAGCACAGGACACTGAGTTACTGGACCAAAACTCCAAAACACCTACCAACAGTCCCTGCTGGAGGGTCTCTCCACAGTAACGGGACACCTTTCCCCAGCACCCTCCTGGAACATACCAAGCATTGCTGCTCTACAGAAATTACAACTTACTAAAGTCTGTTTTTCCTAAGGGTTAAAAATGACATCCTCAGGCAACAAAAGCAAATGCTTATGGCCAATATAGCCAAATCATAGAAATGAATATATTCCATTTATTATTTTCATTTAAGCTGTTTTAGTTTTCTAATCCATAAGTCTCTCTCCTTTATTCCCTTTCACTTGTCCTTTAGGAAGGGAGGGGAGTTAATAGAGAGCATCTGTTATAGGTCTAGTGGCCAGCCCTGAACCTAAACCTTGACACTGACCCTGTCAGAAACTCAAAAACTGTATTTCTGTCCTTCACTGAAATTGCAGAATACTACTTCCTCTCCAAATCAATGTACTGCTTTCAAGCTGAGTGACTATATTGTAAGCCTGCTGAAATGACAAAACTGTAAAGTTCTCTGTGTATTAATAAGATGTAATTTCAGCACTGCATAACCTAGTAATTATTACATTTTTCCAGCTTCTTTAACTTTTGCTTTGTCTTTCTGCATTACTTATTTTGTAAGAGGTCCTTACTTCGATAGATTGTAGTATGCATATGGTTTTAGGGCTTTTTAATGAGAACAGATTAATGTGTGGTTTTCCCATGTTTGCTCCATTTTCAGTGTAGTAAATAGATCAGCATGCTGTCATTTCCCAGCTGCTTCTTATCTCTAGATGTTGTCATTACGCCTACCTATTGTCAGGGATGTGTATTGTATTAGTAAGTACAGCGTCATAGAGATATCAGTTTTTACCTTTGATGCTGGAGCAGGCAGAACTGATTTCTACATATGTACAGTATTACCAAAAAGTCTTAGCACAAAATAGCGCTACTACCCCACAGAAAGAGCCCTGTGGTTCTGTGAAGTTTAAGCTAGAAACAGTCAAGATGCTGACAGCACCTTCCTTGGGAAAACATCAAAGAAGAATTATTCAGCCTATCAACCTTCCCCAAAAGAAGCTTCTGCAGATTGTTTGAAGAAAGCTTACTCTATGTTAAATAGATTGGTATAAACAATGAAGACTGATTAGAAGGCACTTAATTTATCAGAAACTTCATGGGGTAAATACTGAGATAATGCCTATTTCCCAGGTAACAGGCAGTTGTCAGTGTTACAGCAAATGGAGTTGTAGGAAGGCAAAGAAATGCTGCTCTTTGCTGGGGTCCGTGGTTCCTTATGCATTTCAGGTTTTGTTTATCTCTGCCTTCCCTCATACTAGTTTTGCTTTGCTACATGTGCATTTGGAAATCATTACTTCTGTCTGAGCCTCAGCTGCTTTTATGTCCCCTAGCCAAATGACTGCTATCTGAGCATGGCATATGAGAGAAGCAACATATTTCTTGCCCAGACATATGATGAAAATCATAAAATCTCACATTTGTTTTGTCATATACATGGCTGTGCAGAGCAGAACAGAGCAGACTAGATTTTTAAAGCCTTTTCAGTTCAATTTAACAAATACTTCTATTAGAAAAACTCTGGATTAAATTTAAAACTACAAAACTTTCAAACTAGAACTTTGGAAACCAAAGATCACCCATAAAGTTTTTGTTTTGTCAGGTGGGCATTTTCCAACAAGAAATAAATACGCTGACAAGCTTCTGAGCAGCTCTACTGTCCTGCCCTATACTGAAGACTGAGTTATAATGCAATCCTATCAGTGGTAAAACAGTGAGATGGAAGAAGCAAAGGTGGCAGCTGTCACGTTAAGCATGTGGGTTTACCTTGCACTGCACACTGGAAGAACATAGAAAATGAGGTGCCAATATAATATCTGCTTCAGTGCCCGCCTTTCACACAATGACAAGAAGAAATAGAGTGTGTTGATCCACAGGAGAAAGTTTTAATAAGACTGTGAAGACTGCCTGGCTGGCACTGCGGTACATGTGTTTCTGGGAGAGTGCTGGCAGCACAAGCTGCTGCCACTTGCATTCAGCACATGTCCCACCTGCTGGCACCATGGGTCTCTAGCAGAGATTTTGCCCTCTGACCTCCCTCATTCTGTTTACAAGGAATAAAGACCATTGACACCGAAAATACACAGTTGCTCTTAGTACGCAGTATTACTGTTTCCAGTGGCACATGCATTGACCAATTTACTTCTCAGATTTCAGCCAAAAGATGAAGTTTCACCTGTCTTTGTGATAACACCTGGAGGTTCTGTTATAAAGTACTGGCTTTTTACCCCTCTCTTGGACACTTTTCATTCACCTCTTTCCACTTCTTCCAAAGACTTGCAGATTTGTAGAGGACTTTAGAAGACAAAATAATAGCTATAATAGCCATATATTTTTTTTAAACTCCTCCAACCTTGCTGCTTTTGACACACTAATTCTCTCCTGACTTGCTAAATGGATTTGCTCAAATATCAAAAGTATACAGTCTTCTTAACTTCTGCAGGACAGTTATTCTGGGGACAGCTAGCCCACTATCTGCACCTCGCTTCACTGATTTACAAATTGCCCAAATATATGTTCAGATCATTTAATCGTGCCACATACCCACACCTTTTATTTGCACAAAGTCTATGGAAGGTTTCAAAGCAGTTTTGTTTTTCACTACTTTGATCTCAGTACACATCAATCTGATCCTTGATGCCATGTTGGGTTTGCTTGTTTTTCTTTGGATACATTGTGAGCCCACAACACTGACAAACTGTCGTTCTCTATTGGCAGAGCCTTATCAAAGGAACACCTGTTCCCAGAAACTGGATTTACTCTTTATTTAAGGGAAAAATATCCGTAAGGCTCCCCATGACTCATACAGAATTGTTGTGTGAGTCAGTGCGTAGGTAATGATCACTAACCTTCAAGTTTGGATATTTTCAAAAGTTCCATTGTTCCAGCTTGTATTAGCCAACTCCAGTAAAATCTCAAATAGATTCAAAATATTAATAGTCTGTCGAGAATCAGTGTTCCCTTCCATCTTTCATCCAGCAATCTGCACAAAAACTTTTCAACAGAGTAACTGAAGTACAGATAGTTGGAATATGAGCTACCTTAACAATCTCCCATGTTGCTTTGCTTGTTTGCAGATCAAAGAAATGACAAAACAGGGATATGGAAAACTGCATCGCTACTTTACCAATTATAAATATCAAATGCTGAAATACATTCACACTAACACCTCATGGGTCAATAGTAGGGTTTACCCCACTACCTTACACTGTTAATTGTTATTCTGACCTGCGTGAAGCTATTCACATAGCACAACCAAAAATGGAGAGAAAGACCACACGAGTGCACAATCTCTATTACGCAATTTCTCATCAGAATGGAGCTGAACTAAGAGTTTGTTGCTGAAAGCAGGCTTTATTCTTCCTCTCTTAACCCTGCTCATCTTTCTTTACTGCTGTATTCCTCTTTCTCTGTCTTCCCTGATCACTCAGATCAGCCTTCCTAGACCACTGCCACACTGGCATTAAAAATATTATCTTTCTTTTCTCTCTACATTTTTGCTGATCTAGCAAGTTCTAAACACACAATTAGATAACTGCCAAAGCTGGCAAAAGATAAGTGACACATGGCACAGTCTGGAGCCAGGAAAAGAGAGGAAAATAAGATGTTAGTGATCAGCAACAACAATCTGTTAATTTGGATCAAATCCTAACACAAATCCACAGCCTTACAGTTCCTGAAATCTTAAACTGAGATTCTCAATCTGCCATAAGGAGTAACCTGCTTTACAAACTCCTGATAGTCCCTGCCCCCTGAAGGTTACACTCTAAACAGATATAGCAAGCAGCACAACTACTCAAAACTCATCCAACATTTCAGCTGTAGGGTCAAGAGCAGGATTTGGCTTCTTTTTTGTCGTATTGGCATCAAACTCTAAAGATGCTTTGATCAGAAACTTTCAAGGCCTTCTGGTGTGAGTTTTCCCATTAAAGGTGTCCTGATAGTTTCTTGGTCTAACTTCACTCCAGCAGTAAGCAGAGCTTCAACTCAAGGTCTAAAGGAGTATATAAACAAGGTCGAGCCCCAAATGTCACTTTATATCAGTACTCTTACTATTCCACTCTCCTGATCAGATAAGTATTAATGAGAAGGTGAATCACAACAGAATAAGTTCCAACAAAAAAAAAAAATCAAGATGTTCATAGAAATAAATATCGTTAAGCATATACCTTATCAGCATACTAAGATGTAGGGAAGCAAGTAACCTGGTTCATGAAAATCTAAATCAAAAGGCAATCTCTTGTCACAGATCAGCCTGCTAAGACATCCATATACAGCATAATAAATTTAGATATACAAAGTAAGTGATACTATAGAGATTTCCTGTATCATTCTCTCTTCATAAGTTTTACACCAAGAAAAGTGGAATATTTAATCATGAAATATAACAGTGTTATAAATCCTCTAAGACCTGTTCATTTCTATCCAGCCATTGTTAAAAGTGGAAGTTTCACAGTGCGACACAGTTCTCTTACACAGACTTGTCTGGAGCAATGGCCATTGCAAGAAGGAGAGAACAGAAGCCAACGGATATGTCTAAACCTAAAGCAAAAGAGAAAAAAAAACAACAACATGAGCCCTTCTCATATATTTGGAGATACTGGTGCCACCTCCAGGGTACTTTTTCTAGATAAGTGCACTACAAGAACAGTTACATCAAGGCTCATCCCCTCCGTTCATGAAAGTTTAGTTAATTAAGCAGGTTTACTGGCTGAAGGTCCAGTTAGGAGCTTGGAGCTTAGCCTGAGGATACATCAGTATCCTTGGCACACTCAGAAGAAAGTTCATATCTATTTTGTTGACTTATTTGAGAAATAAATCCTATTTAATTTTTTCTCCAATACACAGAACCAAATGTATGGTGGCCACTGACAGTGACCACAAAACTAGCTCATCAACACCTGTTAAGCCCTGCAGTAACCAACCCACTCTGTCCTTAACAATACTTACAATACCTATTCTAACTCTGTATCACCAGTCCCATCGTTATATTCTCCATTCATCAGCAACAGCTCCAATGCCAGCTCAGGAACCCCTTGATACCACAGCCTATGCTATATCATAGTGCAGTAACAGGTTTACAGTGGCCTGTCCAAACCCAAACTTACCCAAGCCTCTGAAACCATTACCTCAGTGCTGGAACCAGCAGCTCCTACCAGAATATGGTTAGATATACCTAGATACCCTTTTTGGAAACAACCCCCAAAATAACTAAATGATCTGCTCAAAAGCAGCAATTCAAATGTATATGTTTATGCCAGATCAAAACCTATCCTTCACCCAGCCTACAACTAGACTGATAACCTCTGTCAGACAGAATTACGCATAACTGGAATTTCTATTACAATCACTTACAAAACAATCCATTACTATAGTTGTTATCTGAAAATACCAGCAGCAATGGATAATTAATTCTGGAAACCTTAGAAAAACTTGCTGTAATTAAAGTAATAAGAACTTCAGGTAAGGGTTCTACACCCAACCAACCTTACTATCCAGATTTTTTTAAATAGATTTAGTTTTAGAAATAAACCTGAACACCCTGAAATTTGAAACTTAAAATCTCTGTGATAAATTCTTTTTTGCTTTTTAATGAATTTATTGGTCTTTACTAGCTCCTGGAAAACACTATATTTCTATTTCTAAAGCATTTACAACTGCTCTGGGAGAAGGAAAACATGAACTCTAAAAGGTCCAAGCAGACTCATTAAAAATACTGTCTTTCTGGCTCACTGTCAGAAAGAAACAACAATACAAGTGAAAGATGTACAACGTTTTCAGAATAGCATTTCTGCTTCCTCTGTTTTAAATCCTTGCTTCTAAACAATATCCTACTCGATGAGCACATGCAGGATTATAATTGAAAATTCACAGCCTGTTCTTATGCAGCCCTTCTCTGCATTGTGCTTTGAAGATCAGTATATTTCTACTAACGTATATCATTTTTTTATAACAACTCTGAGTTTATTAATTTATTAGGTGGCCACCAACAGGACATGAACCATTCCAACTTGTTAAATAGATTTATTTTTTTTTAAGCCAGGAATAGAAGTATAACTATAGAGTAAGTTTGAGGTAGAAAAAAACAGTGATTTCCTTCTTCTGTAACCTTTTTATGTGTATTTGTACATAACCTGCATGCAAATACTTATATTCTTTTTTTCTGTTGAGGAACAAAGTGTACATTTTCCCAACTAACTGGATTAATAGGTTCATGATACTAATTTGCTGTCAGCAATGCATTGCTATCATAAAGCAGTAATTTCAGAGACTTATGAAAACCTGTTGTGAATAATTGTATTTTTTTCCATTTAGAAACACAAAGAAATCCATT
>VYZX01019897.1:0-28360 GCA_013401335.1 Brachypteracias leptosomus | reverse complement strand
AGCAACTCCCAGTAGTGCCATCTTGAAGTCAATCTGGGTTTTCTCATTCTCAGCAATTGCAAAGTGGATCTTTCCTCCAAATTACTCATGATTGACCTTAGTCAATAGTGGATTCTAAGAACGTGTCATGATGAGGTCATTCTTCTGTAAATGAGCAACCCTCCTGTGAATAAATCTTTTCTTACCTTTGCCCCTCAGAAAAGTTCATATTCATGACAAAGATGGCATCATCAGAAATGGTCTGGGTGGTAAAACAAATTACAAGGAATTACAGGGATTGGGATTTCCTGATTCTTTTTTTTTTAAATAAATATCACATTGCCCTTCTCTGTGGCAATCCTTTTTAAGACTGGGTCATTATAGGTGATTCAGTGCTTAAAGGTGAAGAGAAAAAGCATAGCGGGATTTTTTTAAAAGCAGCTGTCTGCAATACCCATTGACTTCAGCATTTCTTAAAGGCAAATGTTTGCTTAAACCTTTACAAGAATGGGTCTGGAATATTCAAATAAAATTTAAAAATAAATAAACAAACAGACACTTGCCCTTACTAACACTTAGCCTAAACATTTATATGATTATGCACATAAGGCTAAGCACTTCTGTATCTTTTCAGAATTGGAGTTGTAATGAGGAAGACCACATTAAAATAGTATTCCATTGAATATAATTAACTTACAAAATATAACAAACCCCAGAAACAAAACATAATGATAACACTCATCTTCCCCAATTACATCCAAACAGAAAAAAAAATAAAATCCTTAAGAATAAAATACAATCATTGTACTCATCATCACCTTCCATCTCCCTCCTTTCATATGGAAGTACTCCTTCCATCTGTATTGCCAAATTAAGCCTGAATAAAAATACAAATTAATGTGGAATTACTTAAAATAACACCACTGAAGCTATTTTCCAAGTATTTTGTGCAGATGCATTATGACTCTGTTCACATACATGATTCTCAGATTGCCTATTTATTATTTTCATAACCCTGTATGGTAAACACACTGATTAAATGTTTGCACCACTATGTGTGCAACTAGGATCTAATGAATTTTGTTATCTCTATGTAGGACATCAACACCCAAAATACAAAGTTTTATATTTAATTACTTGCACGTTCCATATACTACCATAGTACTCAGTTTTCTTCTGTTCTTTGACTACCTGATTATTTGAAACTGAAGACTTTCTGTTGCCCAGTGTAAGTCTACTCATTATACCTAAATAATCAGCCTGAATACGTGCAATGCTATTGTTTTAAAACACTGTAGAATGAGATCAAACAATCCTCTCTCAGTGCAGTGTGTTCAAGCTGCCAGTAAACCCAAAGTAAATTAGACAAGGTCATACATCAGTACTTAAGTGGAAGATATATCACCTTTGATTATTTTTTTTTCCCTGCAACATGCTGCTCTCTTTTGTTAAAATTTACATTTCCTGACACCTGTGTTGCTCCTGTAAGTGCTGAAATATTGAGTTCAGCTGTCATTCGCAGCAAGGAACCATGCTGGGTTTGCCTGCCCACCTGATAAACACTAAGCAGTCCTAATCAGCAGTGATTCAAAACAATGTCCCAGAAAAAGATTAGAGGCCTCGATTTTTTGTTTTAGGTCACTAGGCAATCTTAGTACCAGCGCACACTGTTCTCACTGACCCTAGCTCCTCAGCGGTGACCCGAACAACTCTGTTCAGCAGAAGGCATTGCTGAAGCTCTGAAAGGAGCTGAATTTCATTCAGACTAAGTTAAAGTCAGTGCAAAGTGTTGGGTCTTAAAGGAAAGAGTCTTTCAGAATACCCGAGTCCATCATACATCTCATATACTGCATTTAGATTCTCTCTGTACAGTTTCCTGCTTGTCCGAGCTGTAGCACCAAGAAAATTTTGTCTGTGAACAGCCTTTCTATGCAATGATGGGGAGAGGAGCTATTAACTTCAGATGTTCCCTCCACAAGTGAGCAGTCCCAGCACCTCCTTGGAAAAAGCTGATAAAGGGAGCCTTCCATGAGCGCACGTGAAGGGATGAAGACAGACCTTCAGCACACAAACCCTCCCTAGCAGTCAGGTCAGCAGTAGTCTGAGATCATGAAGCACAAATCATAACTCCAACACGTACTAAATCTGGGCCAATTTTACTTCTGAAACAAAGCATCTGGCTTCTTAGAGATGTCTATCTTCTGTTAAAGAGTATTTTTCAAAAATTAAAGTGATGAGTTCCACAAAACTTTTTTGTTATGTATGGAAAATGTACTTGTTTTTTCAAGAAAGTTGAAGTCTTAAGACTGCATCTTACAGCTTTGCAACAAGAAAAGTTTTGGGGATTTTCACTCTGATCTCCAGCCTTGGGACATAGAGATGCTTATATTTTTGATATTTAATTAACTGAATATGAGTGATTTTCAAACAGAATAAGTCACATTAGCTGAAATCAATAGGTGACTTATTGAGTGAGTGGATAGTTTGCAACATATGTTTTTATACCTGCATGAAGTTTCTGTTTAGTAAATGAAGAGAGATCTACTTGAATCTCAAACATATTTAATTAAAATAAGGTAATTATTGTAGAGCTATATTTGAACAGACAATACAGTTGCAGCAATTATCTGTAATTATGCAGCTCCAATCACAGAATAATAGAGGTTTCAATGTCACTAAGCACAATAAGGATAATTACTCTTTCCATTATTCTGATGGACATATAATTAGCAACTTCAGAAAAAAAAACTTCATGGGGACGTAATAGCCACACTTTAACAACAGGCCGATTTACAATGATCAAGGTATTCAGTGCAAAAAAGAAAAGTATCATCCTCAGTTGGTTCCAACCCAGCTGAATTGTCATGTACTTCCCACAGAAATAGCATTTTTTTCCATGGTCACAATGAAGGGACTCAACCATGCTTGAATGAAATCCTCTGTTTTCTGAACAGGACCTTAAAATAGTAGTATTTAACAATGCAATTGAAAAAGTCTTAGATAAAAACCTCTCCCATAACAAAGGATATCCAGTTCCAGAACTGCAGCGAAGCCACAGATTCATTTGAACTTATCTGTTTCTTAAATACTACATCCCTGGTCTGAAGAGGAAAAGATTTGGGCCAAAGCACAGAGTTCCTTTAAACATGTAACTGAAACTCAAATGGAAAGGAGAACAGAAGCTCTGGTGACAGTATTAACAGACTGTACTCCAGGGATAACATAACCCCTCCTTATAAATTTGTGTATTCACTGTCTCTAAATTGTCAGGTTTTCTGTGGTTCACCTTCAGTGCCACATAGCAACTGTGGTCTTACAAGAATGGGTGCATCTAAGAGCTAGACATCACTTGCACTTCAGTCTGCTCCACCAGGAAGCACCAGGCATTGCCTATTTTACAGCAGACTGAGAATGAGCCTATACTTCTGCTGGCAAGGAGGCATGGTGTGTCATGGCCACACCAAAAAGAACAGTCACATTCAACCAGCTGAACATGACCATGATACCAACTGAGAGGAGCCGCGCAAGCCTGAGATTTCAGCACCCATCACCTCTGTTGACAGTACCAAACACTACTCAGATAACCTGCTTCCTACCTGATAGGAGTGATTGAGTGATCCCACCTCCATATACACTTCCCAGTCACCTGTGACCACTGTGGTGACCCAACTGACTCACAGATTAGTTCCCTCTTATTTTAGGCATGCTGCTGGCTCTTCTAAGACAGGGAGAAAAGTTACCCTAGGTTTTCTGCTCAAACAGGGAAAGGGAGACATCTCTAGGTGAGGTCTGGTGGACTGAACTACCCCTTGGAAGGGTTTGTCCCACTTCATCGGCTCCTGCAGCTAAACTGCCAGAGGGTAACTCAGCTGCATGCCTGAAGCCAGATGGATGAATTCAGACCTAAGAGGAGAACAACCCTCTCTTCACTGCTTTCCATCCTTAGAAAGGTGGTCTAGACAGATATATACAACAAAGAAAATACATTTATTGGGGAAAAAAAAGGTACTACTTATATAGTTACAGTCAAAAGACCTGAAAAGATTAGTGCTCCATTTTGTAGGGTTGAAAGAGGGTTTTAGAAGCCTCTTTCCAGGCTTTCCCTCAGTGTTTAGATTTAAAAGAAAATTTGAAGCATGGTGCTTTTAAGAGAAGCTGTTGAGACCTTCTGCCGGACTGACGGCTTTGCCTCTGCAATATGTATTTGGATTTCAGACTTGACAAATACCATGCACTGACAGCAAGGTTCAAATGGCGAGCTCACCTCAACCATGGTACTCTGCCTGCAGGCTGTTCATCACATATCTGCAGCCTGGGGCCACAGCCTCTCTCTCCCAGTTTGGGAGGCCAGCAGCCAGCTAGAGCAGGTCAGCCTGAGTTGCAACCTGATGGCCAGGAAGGTGACTAGGTACCTCCAGGGACCCAAGAAACACACTCCAGCTCCCTGCGTAGTAGAGCCCCACAGAAAGACAATCTCTGCTGTCATCTTGTGCTTGCTAGTACTTGTTCCCTCACCACAAGACCCTTTATACATGATGTCTCATGAGCTGGTAGAGAAGGCGGCTAGGAGGAGGTCAGAATTTTTAAAAGAAGCAAATCCTTACCATTAAGAGTTACCATTACTACAGAGTAAAATGCACTAACCTTATCTTTTAATAAATTTCAGACATTTTGAACTGAAATAAAAAAGCAAACAAATTCTATCATGCACTTGCCCTTCACAACTCAATCCACCACCTCTTCACTTATAGCAAAAAGAAGAGCCACACAGTTTGCTGATTAAGCCAATACCTTTTTGGCAATGCAAGATGAAGGGAAGAACACTTACTACATTGGAGCAAGGCCCTCCCAGCAAATACTTGATCAGTCATTGAGCTGTATAAAAGGTGCTGTGGCTTACACAAGACTACTGACACTCATGGTGATTAGACAGCACGGGTAGGGCCAAAGTCTCACAAAGAAACAGTCTGCATTCATGCTGGAAAAAAATTTCCTCAACATGATCAGAAGCAAAAGAGCAATGACATCTGCATGCTACTGGTCAGGTTTTTTTTATTACATGGTGTAAAGATGTCACCTTACTTTTTCCTCCCAGTAGTGCTTCCTATATATGTTGGGTTTTCCAGGTTTGGTTGGGGTTTTTTGGAGGGGAGGAGCAGGGAAGGATGTTGTCACAACAATTCTATTTATTCACATTCTTTACTGGTGTATTAACACTTATTTAGCACAATTTTTTCCCCAAAAAAGGCTGTACTATTTCAGTGCTCCATTTTTCTTCTTTTTACTTCCTATGATTTTTTTATTTAATTCAGTTTTGAACTTTGAACAGTTTTCCTTCCAAAGCAGACTCTAGTTAATTCTCTTATTATTTGCAGTATCTGTCATAATGTTGACTAGCTTTGTATTTACGAAGGTTATTATTCATACCTATTCCACTGCATTACATTGATGGCTTTCAATGTCAATACTGCCTTCACCCTTTCCTGTGCCTCTGGGTATGTAGTGTACATACCATTTGAGGTAAAAACAAATCCCAAATGTACCAAAAACAGAACCACCAACCCATTTGTATTGCCCTAGTCCATAAGCTGCTCAAAACCCTACCAGAGAAAAATGCAGCAACAGAGAGCCCTAGAGGCCCTGTCCTGCATTGCACTAACTTCCTCCTATATACATATTTTCACGTATGCAGGATGCATGCCCTGTCTTTTCTGTGCAGCTTACAAAACACTTCAGACATAAGCTGCAATTATATGAGTTCCATTACTTGTTCGCTTAGTTCTTTGAAATTGAATGAGGCAGAAGAGGGTTTTGCTTGCTCTCTGCTTGTTTGAAAAAGTAGGTGGTAATGTTTGATGACTGCAGAGGGTTGCTCATTGCATTGTTCCTTCCTATTCCACAAACAACAAACCTGATTCAATGCCTATAACACAAGAAAAGTATCATTACAGTAAATTTTAGACCAGCTCTGTAGACTTCTAATTTTCCTAAAATGTTAGGAAAACACAAAACCCACAATACCTTATCAGTTCAGATGAGGAGCATGTGGCTGCAGTAACTGTGCTCATTAAAATCTCTTTGAGATAAGCTTTAAGTGATTAGTAGAAAAAAAAACAACTTTTTTTTTTTTTTTTCAGAAATCCCAAAGCCATTATTGTATGTAACAGAGGCATCATCAGGTACCACTGAAATTTATCTTTCCAAAGTCCTGTTGAGCCATCTGGCAGAAAGTAGGTGAAAAGCTTGTGTGAAGGACCCCATACCATACCTATGCTCTAAGGAGGAGGACCTGACCATCATGTGCCTGACCATCAACCAGAACTCTTCCACAGAGCACATCCAGAATAAGAGCTAAAATCCTTCTTCTGCTACCCAAGATCAGAGGCTGAACTTGCTGTACCACAAACACAGGTCTGTTTCACAAGGGTTGTTTTATCTCAGGTCCTGAAGTTTTGTGATTACTTCTGAACAAGAGTTTTCCTTTCTAATGGGAGAAGTCCCTGAGCAGATGTTTCCCAATTCAGTGACTGCCCCAGGGTACCTCTCCACTACCATCCCAGTATCTCTGGGAGCCTCTTCCTCTGCTGCTCCTGAAAGAAGAGAGCTGTGGGCATGCCTGCCAGCTCCCAAGGCTACACGTCCACTTAGAAAGGGTCAGGATGTCTCAAGCACTCTTGAAGAGCTAAGCCAAAAGGCAAGAGCTTAATTACAGAACACTGATTTGTACAGTGCCCAGAGACGTAACAGTGTTTAAATCCATCCCTGCCTGCAACTTCTCTTCCAGGCTGCTCAAATCACATTTTTCCACAGAAACCTAGATAGGAGCCTCAAAGAAATCTTCTTTTCTGTGGCACACAAATGGTTTGTTCCTCACTTTTACCCTACCTAAACGGAAGGGCATGTTTCTTAATGTCTGCCAGTTTTTTCACCTTTTTTTTTTTAAAATGTATTAAATTCCATGGTAAAACAAAACTGCATGCACAGCTTTCAGGAGAAATAAATCCATAAAGATCTCACAAGGAGGTCTCAAAATGATAAGCAAGAATGTTTGTTGTTTCCTTACACACTTCTAGCCTGGGATGTTGTGTGCGGGAGAAAATTCTGGCCATCCTCAAATCTACACTGAGTATGAGATCACACCAATGTAAATTGCCAGATTCTCTTCCTCTTGAACTCATACATGTGTATTTTAGATTATTTTAAAACCTTAATAACCTTCTTAGCTTCATTCTATTTTAAATACAAGACATCAGTATAGGTATGGTACACCATATAAATCAGCAGGAGAACTCTGCAGTGAGAATTATTTGACTGTTATTGATTACATCAAGCCACACACAGATGCAGATAAAAATAAATTAAAAACAGTTCAGATGTACAGCCACCTCTGTTAGATGGATCACACAAAACATCATGTCTGCAACTCCCTCTTGCTTGTGGCAATTGCAAAACGATTCTTGTCTTTAAATTGGCTCTCCTCAACCCTCAGCTGCAGGGGACAAGGTAGTTTGCTGGGATTCTCCTCCTTTGCCAGCCTCCTTCCACTCTGAGGTCAGCTCCTGAGAGGTAGGTGGATTTTCTCCCTCCCCAGCTTTAATGATCCCCTTTATTCAAAGCCTCTCTCCTTCACTTCTTGCCCTGTAGAACAGCTACTGGCAGTCTCCTTCAGAGACCACATCTTTCTCTCAAACCTCTTCTGTGTTTTTTCCTATCGACAGCTCTTAGACTGATAGCCCCAAAATTCACAAACTATGGGCCAGACTCTAAAACACCATGAAACATCAACTACGCAAAGCTTAAAAACAGCAACTGTAGTTTGAGGATGTTTCCTGCTTGCTCCAATACTAGTGCATGGTGTTTATTGCACTACAACCCTCACACCTTTTAGCAAGTACAGAGCTCTTGGCCACTGCTGTGGTACCCTCAGTGGAAGCCTCCGTGGGGAAATTGGATTCTTTTGAAAACAATACAATTGATACAGATTGCTTGATGCATAGTAAGAGAGAGTCCCCATGCCATACAACATCCAAAGGGTTGGCCCATCATTAAATGAAAACAGCTTTGAACTGGACAAGACTCAAACTGGTGATCTACCCATGAAAGACTCCACAGCTTGCTTAGCTAGGAGTGAAGGCAAAGCATTACAACTGGCATTCCAATGACCCGCTGCCTTCTGCCAGGCCTCACAGGGACAGCGGGGAAACAGGTGCTCTGGCAGTGTGTCTGTGAATCTTCCCAGCATTTGAAGGCTTCCTGAAACTGTCAACGCTGAATCCTATGAGCTTCTCCAGTCATTTCTACACAGGAAGAGGGGATTGTTCTTATCCAAAGAGTAATGCTGCTGGCCCATGGTCAGTTATGTTTTTGGATGAAAGAGCCTCCTATCTGATCTATTATTCATTTCACCATGTTAAAAACGTTGGACAACCTCATGTCCATATGTACTAACAAGGTGAGCATTGTGTGGTTTGGTGAAACAATCCTAGAGTTTTGATGCCGAAAAACCGAGGGGAAAAAAAACCAACAAACAACCTCCAGCAATTGAGCCTGAAAACAGGTCAATAATGGTCAGCTTGAAAGTTATAATGCATGCTTAAAAATATAACCAAAGCCTTCTCAACATATACGCACCAGAAAATGATTCACATGAGTCTAACTACATGTGAAGTAGCTTGTATTTATGTAGTTAAAAATAAAAAAGCCCAAAGGAAACTCAGCAAAGAGCAAGCCTTAATTCATACTGATCTATTTATGTATTTGGGAAAATATTCCTTACAAAAATTAGACTCTATAGTCATAACAAAAATTAATGCAGAGAAATAGCTGGATGTATATTATTCTCTTAAGGAAAAGTAACTTATTTCCAGTAAGTCTGTCTTTTTGTTCTGAAATTAAGGGAAAATCCAAGTATTCCGATGTTTAATAATCACAGTAGGCAGTGTCATAGCCAAATAGAAAAAGAACATAGAGTTTTGCTGAAAATGTGCCAAGAGGAAATAAACAACTTTCTGGATAAGCAATAATCAACAGCAAACTGCAATGTCATTATGTTTTACAAAGGACAGAGTGGAATGTGTGAAAAAGATTAGAACAAAAAATAAAGCAAGCTATAAAAAGCCCAGATACCTGACAGAAGAATGAGAAAAGGACACGGCCTGGTGTTCTGCAAAAATGATTCAAATAAATCTGTACTTTGGCAGAAAGGAAACAGAAAACATGCTGTGGAATCCAGTTTTCTTTGCAATTTCCTTTGACAGCAATAATATCTAAGGTCATCTCATATAAGCTTACTCTAAATAGAAATGTTTTGCTTCTGTTTGCATTCAGATTGGACAGTAAAGTCATTATAGCTTGTTCATTGTGTGTTCTCCTTTATCCTGCATGGTTCCCCACAAAGCAAAGCAATATATTTTCAAATTGGAAAAAAAACCCTTGTATAACACCAATGAGTGTTATAGGTAGTGAAGACAGTTTTACTGGCCCATAAAAACTGAAACAGGAAGACAGCCACAAAATACTCCATGAAACTTTGCCAATGAGCTCATGCTATTCACAAGAATACAAAACCCTCAGGATACTCACTTCAAACCATCATCTCTCTCTCCTACTATACCATATTTTTGGCAAGGCTTATAAGCAATGTTTCTATCTCTCAAAATGGTTAGGTTCCCATAGCATACTGCCAGCCAGCTTTGTTGAAAGAAAATAACCTTTACAACTTCAACTATTTTTCAAAAGTTTCCATTAGTCTGCAAATAAATATCACAAAGAAAGGTGCTTTTACAGGCTGCATAAAGGGAGTTTTCACATATAGTTTTCACTTACATACTTGTGTATGAATATATATCTCCATAGAATTAGTTTGAAAGCAGTTATTTCCTGAAAAGAAGCAAGAAACACCCTAAATTTTTTCAAGGTGTAGGTGCTGTCTGGTTTTGGATTTTCAGCACCATTTGCCTAAGTTATAAAATATATTTATGTAAAGAAAGATCTTGGAGTATCACCCTCAAAGTTTGACTGCAGGTATACAATACTGTATCTGATTATTTCTATAATGTACTCAAGAAGTTGTGCCCTACACCTTCCTATGTGGTCCCTTCTCCTTTTTTTTCTTCCATACATTGACAATGCCAGTAATAATGTTAATAATATCCATGCATCAGTCATGCATTCATGCAACAGTGCATGTTGCCATGATCTGTATCATGTTAAGAGCAGGATCAAAGGTGTTCATCTCTGGCAAAAACGTTCTTTTATTCAAAATTTAGATCAAAGAGTTGGCACTTATAGTGAAGTACCACCATTAGAATGAAAACAAGTCTAGTAATCACTGTAACAATAAGTAGGGTAAGCCTGTATGTAATGTCCCCCTTCATTACAAATCCATTTGGCATCCATTCTAATTATCAACCTATCCTCAGAAAAAAAATTATTTGATGTGCTGCTGGATGTCATATGTGCCCTCTACTTATATAGCACTTCTATTGTAATTCAACATTAATTATATTTCACATTGATGTACTGCATAATGCTGCAATATGAAATGCTCGCATTTTGTAAATGAGAAAATTAAGCTCACTTTTCTGCTCTAATCCCATTTTACCCTTATTAGATTTCATTACCAGAACTCTCCTCTTCTGCTGCTGCATTACCCAACCCACAAACACAAGAACTGCAGCTTTTTCATACTGGAGAGAAAAAAAACTTTTTTTCTTTCAGAAAAAAAGATAGCAAACAAAACACCACCACTAAAAACCCCCCCAAACTAATTTTCCTACCTTCCATATCATTTTAATGTTTCTTCCTGATTTTAAATTCTTACTGTGATCATAAAATACAAGTAGGCAGGAAAAAAAAAAAAAAGATAATTAGATTCCAGTAATCAGAGATATAGAAATAATAAACATCTGTGACAGCAGACGACTGTTGAATGATTTTAAGAAATATGTCACTTCATGTATACCCTGACCTCTTCTCAGTTAGTATGATATTTGCTCAGAGATGTCTAGTGTTTATTTTCCCACAGCTGTGCTTATCAGAGAAACATGGGATAAAACAAAAAGACAAGAAAAAAAAAAGCACAATCAGAGGTTTTTGATCTTTCATTGAGTCATAGACAGCTATCCTTGCTAAAGTGAACATGGTTGCTATAGAATAAGGGAATTAAAAAGGGAACAGTACAGTGGAAGATACTAATACATTTCTGGGTAAAAAAAAAATAAAATATGACAGATTTCAAACTTTTTCTGAAGTCCCATCACTTACATACTTCATAGAGGGGACTCTCACCTGTCCTCCACCCGTAGGAAGGTTGACTTCATTTCACCAGCACACCAGGTGGCCTTTCTAGGGAGCCTGTGCATGTGTGGTCAGGCCTTAGGTGCTTAGTGTGGTCAGGAAGGCTGAAAACCTAAGTATGTTCTTTATACATTTTAACTAAGCAGTCCTTCCATCAAGTATTTATGTCAAATATGATGCCTGTTTTAAGGCCACCCAGACTCCCTTAGTCTGTGAAGCCATTCTTGTCCTCCCTTGTTGACCCTTTAAGCTAGGCTCTCCAGAGACTTTCTAGCAAATGAGACAGTCAGGTTAATGTTTCCTGTGTGCTGACAAGCACTCTCAGAATAGACATATGGTTGGAAGGGACTTTACAAGTCTTTAGTTCAAGAAAAGCTGTGGAAATATCAGACCCACTATTTCTATACCTGTAAGCAGGTGTTACAGAATTTGACTTACTACAGTTTTAGAGTGGAACCTCATGAGACATTGCTTCACTCTGTGAAAAGGTTGCTCATGCTAGACCAGAAGACCTGATCTCATCTTCATCAGTGAAAGTGGGAAAACTTGCATTTCCACACGCAGCTGATTATGTTAGGTTGCTAGGTGCGTCCACACTGAGGAATCAAAGGATATGATGGCTCGTGGGTCACTCCAGTTACAGCCCCTTGAGGCCACTTGGGCATAGAGCACCTAGATGGCCACCCTGCAGACTTGCCTCAAGAATTCATTTATTTGCCTACTTCAACAAAACCAGGCTCTTTCTGTATCGGGTCTCAAAATCTAGATAAGCAACCACAGTCTTCATCCAATTCCCATGGGGCTTGCAACCTTCCTCATATGTGCTGGAATCATACTTCTTTACAAAATGCTTGGGAGGGAGTTTTCATTTTCTAAGGCCAAGTCTCTAAGGACCCTTTCAGATATATCACACTGACAAGACATACAAAGTCACAGACATACAAAATCCTTCCTTGACTGTGTAAAGCAAAATCTTGGAGAAAACTGGAAAATAAAACTACAGCAGAGGAGAGCAAAAGGAAGAAAGAGAAAGGATGAAAGGGGAGATAACAGATTGAAGCTTAAGATAGAGGTGTATGTATCTCAATTTTTTCTGTTTTTCAAGGAAGGCAAGAAGCCCATATAACAAGGTCCTCCAGAGCTAGACTTGAGCAGCTGTGTCCTCAACTAAAATACTAAAGCTGCCTAGCCCAAAGTCATGCCTTTATAAACCATGTTTTTATTCAGCAGTAATTTAGCCATGTCATTTTCCAGATAAAGTAACAGCAAGGAAGATACTCCTGTTTTTTATAAACACACACTCCACAACAGTGTACCATGTGCTGAAAAGGTCAACCAGTGCCACAAAAATTGAGAACAAATTGGGAACATCTCTGAGGAAAAGACCCAGAACAGATACTGCATAACATCTGTTTAACAGAAGTTTTCTGAAGGTACACAACTGTAATAGGTGGGACATTCCTTATAAATCTTAGAAAGCATTAAAAAGTTAAAGTTGAACCTTGAAGTTTCCATAAGAAAAACGGATAGGTAGGTGCTTGCAGTTGACAAGACACTTTCAAAGAGAACAGTTTCTCAGTATAGTAAACAGGCACTGCATCCAGGAAACATTATGAATAGACTAAAGTGAATAATTTTTTTAATACTATAAATAGGCTTTCAGTAAAAACTCTGAACTGTTCTCCTGCAGTTAGTTACACTGTTCCTGGGCATGTTGCTGGTACCATATACTTAAATATAAGGCTTCAGTACAAGAGGCATGTTTCTGCAACTTTATCATACAACCATTAAAGTTTCATGTTGAATTATACTTTTACTGTGATTATAGTATGCACATTAAGTATTTCTAACAGGCATCATAGGGCTTCAAAACAGGGACAATGCTTGTGCTCTCTATCCAACACTTTAGAATTATTCGGCTAACCTTCAGCCAGGTATCTTGCAGAAAGGAACACTACAGACCTGAGGTTGAAACTTAGCTAAAAGAAAACCAAATTCTACAGCCTTTACTCAAAGGATTACAAGCATCAGCATGACACACACAGTAAAAACTTGCTATGCAGTCACTGAATCCGCAAAGATTTCTTTATTATTATCCCTTTACAGTGAAAATTTCTTCTGCCATTTCAGAAACCATGACTGTGTCCTGGACCTGTACCAAACTTCCCAAGTGCATCAGCCTACCTATGAACTATGTGTGTACAGATTCAAGAGTATCCTGTGAAGATCTAATGAGTCTCCCTTTCACTGCTCTGAGCCAAAATCAGATGATGTAGTAAAAAAACTCTTTACTTCAGTCAAAAGTCATACGTAAATTAATAATACAAAAGACCAATACTCCATGGAGACAGTGCTTTTGAAAGCTGTCTTCACAGCAAGACAGTGTTAGTATAAATGTTCTTTGCCAGAGTAGGTTAGTCATCTGGAATACTGCAAAGTGATAAAATGTCATCCTATAAGCCCATTCAAAATTTACTTGACAGCTCCATTGGGTTTAATATAGATACTATTGTTAAGTTAGCTAAAAATGAAAAAATAACCAATAGAATACAAATTGCAGAAGTCTTCTTTTATGGCAGCTTACATTCCTTAGTCACTTTGCATGTAATCAAACTAGTCTTGTCAAAATTTGACACTGAGAGTTTGCAACAAAAATTCTGGTTATGCTAATCTTTGTCCTCTATTTTGCTTAATAGCATTTTCAGAGGTGCTGCCCTAGGGAGCTGCACAAGTCCTGACATTTAAAAAACAGGTATTTGACATTTGGAATTACTTAGAAGTACCCTAACAGAAGCTGAAAATAATGGTTGTGTATATGTAGGTGTGAACGCATGCAAGTGCACAGCTTTTCTTTGAGACACCTCTACCTTTCTTAGTGCCGAGCCTTTTTTCTGAGCCACAATGTTTGGTACTTGAAGCCTGATAATAACAAGTTCATATTCAAGATTTAACCTGTGTCAGTGGAAGAAGGCTATGGAAATGCTAATTGCTTCAAAGTTACACTCTCTGCTGGCTGTTCAGCTTCATTTGCTAGTCATACTGATATGTGAAAGCTCACATTGTAAGACAGTCCACTGAAACATCTCTAGGACCCTTTCAAAGCCTGTTTGGACAAAGTATTAATTCACCAGGAACTGGTCAGTAGCCTGAGCCCAGCATTCCTCCAGGATTCTCTTTACAGTCAGAGGAGAAAAAAGCAGGAAGATATGCAGAAGAATACAATCCTAAATGTTGTAGTTGTTTTTTTTTTAAATCAGATTTCTTCTTGGCAGCTTTGTTGGACCACTTAGTAAAAGTCTAGTAATTAGACACCAACCTCTACCTGGCCTGTTCAAAACTGTATTATTCTCTCTTCTTCTCATAATCTTTCCCTAGTACATATCTCCCTTTTCCACATTTATTTAAACAGATTTTATCATTTGCATTCTGACTTAGTTACTTCAGAGCACTCTGCACTTACATTTGTATTTCAAAATTGCCCTGGAAATCAGCAGGATGCCACCACCTCCTCCTGAGAGCAGACAGCATGGTGAAATAACACCACTAACTGATGGCACACGTGGTTCAGAGCAAGTGGTGTTGGATATAACTCTTACCACCTGGTTTTATCCATGAATAAAGAATCAGAAGAATAGCATTAAGTGGCAAATTTTGTTACTATCATTAAGCTGTGCCTTGAGAATTAGCCAAGCTATAGATACTACACAGAAGTACATAATTGGTCCTTCCCTCAGGGAAATATATTAATTTGATTAGTGGCAAAACCACATTCTTTTCATTAGCTATTAACTAGCCATGTGGGGAAAGGGCCTGCTTTGCACAGGTGGCTTGGACATCTCTTCATGCTTTCAGGACCTCTGTTTATGCCAGTGGGACAATCTATTAGAGGCAGGGAAGTGATTCAAATTAATTTTCTCTGGGCTAGAAAAACCATTTAATTTAGCCTTGTGAGATAAAACAAGAACTTCTAGTAATGAAAACAGCTGAGGCTGCAGAAGCTGTGCAAAGGAGTTCAGGGCTCTTTAACAAGATTCTGCTTGGAAGAGCTCTGCTGGCTTTGATTTTATAGACCAAATATGAGAGAAAAAAGCTGCAGTTTATTTACACATGAACTTCTTTCCTCTGGCCTACTTCAAATGTTTCTTCACCACCACCACCTCTCACTTCCAACCTCTGGGTTGGAAACCAGCTTTTGCCAGAACACTTTTTTCTCATCCCTATCAGTAGTCAACTCAGTCCATATCTCTTGCACAAAAGCAGTAGAAAATAAAATGAAGGTTAAGAAATGTATGCCTGCAGTAACAGTTCTATTAAAAACTCACTGTTCTCTGAATTTCAAAATAGAGTTAAATACAAAAAAGTTTCCAAGGCAGAAGCTGTCACAGCTAGCTTGGCTCTCTGCCATCATGATCCCAAGGAGAAATAGCTAACCTCTGACTTCAGGCCATGGTTCACATGTATTTTCAATGCAAGTATACAACAACTGCTTTCAAATCTGAAAAATCATAATGTACCCAGTTCTATGTATGCTCCAAAGGTTTCAAAACATGTTCTCCATCTCCCATAAAAATCTCATATTTTAGTAATAACCCTGAAAAATTATTCTGATTCAAACTCTGGTATCCTCCAAGAGGATCAATGTTAACAGGAGAGAACTTGGTTGAAAGTACCCACAAAACTAAGTCCAACTTGGAAGCTCAGCCCTTAAAGAGGGAGTCAGACATCAGACAAGTAAACTGTACGTGCCAGAAGGCACTGCAACAGAACATCCACACCAACATTCTTTAGCTTAGAGGTGCAATAGTTCAGCTTTATGTTACTTTAAAAAAACCCACATATATATATATATACACACACATTATAAAAAAATATTTTTCAGGCAGAAAGATTAAAAAAAATTACTGAAAAAACACTATTTCGTGGATAGAAACTGCTTGGATAAAAACACCAATCAGCCTTGCCTCACCTCCTGCTAGAGTAGAACTCAAGGGGCCAAGGAGGTGACCAGCTCTTACGTACAAAGCCCATTCACTATCACGTGCATCTGCAATGATATCTCTGATGAGCATGCTTTCCACATGGTCACTGTTCATTCTGCTTTCCTGTGCTCACTCCTGTCTCTGTGGAGGGGGCACTGCTGGGGGAGAAAGCCTCCCTGTCTCCCAGCAAGAGTCCCAATAACCAGGAAAAACAAACCACAGAGGCTTGCAGGATGGAGCCAGCTGTGCACCACACAAGTGAAAACAGCACAGGAGATATTTTGGTTTCCCTGAGCATAATACCTGAATTTCTTTTGTGCTGGGCAAGGCAGCTTTTAGTGCTACTCACACTGTAAGCTGTGGCACAAAGCCCAGATACTCACTTCCACTGCAGTTGCTGCTTAAGAGGCTTCCTGGCTTCCAAAGTATGTTTACACAACCCATTTAATGATTTTATTAACAAATACTCATTTGTTAGGAAGTCCTAAGCTAAACAAACAAGGAAGTCATCCTGTGTGCTGAAAAACAAACTTTTTCACAAAACTGAAGTCTCTTAATACCACTCCTTAGCATTAACCTTTTCCCTATCCCGTTTTTGTACTAGGGTATCACAGTCAATTCTTAAATGCTACTGTAGCTTCATGTACCCCAGCAAGGGTAAATGAGGGCCATGAAAGCTTATCACTTTGTGAAATGTGGCCTTGAATTACAGGCCTATAAGGTTGGGAAAGAGCACTGGGATATATTCTAGTGTTTCTTGTTCTGATCGATCTAAGACAGGATTGGAAACCAAGCAGAGATGCTCTCTCTATGGAACATTTGATGAAGGTAAGGCTGTGGATATTGTCTATTTCAACTTTAGTAAGGCTTTTGACACTGTTTCCCACAGCGTTCTCTTAGAGAAATTGACTGCTCTTGGCTTGGATGGGCATACACTTTCCTGGGTGAAAAACTGGTTAGATGGTCGAGTCCAAAGAGTTGTGGTCAATGGAGTTAAATCCAGTTGGTGACTGGTCACGAGTGGTGTCATCACAGGGCTCAGTACTGGGGCCACTCCTGTTTAACATCTTCATCAATGATTTGGATGAAGGGACAGAGTGCACCCCTTAGTAAGTTTGCAGATGACAACAAGCTGGGTGGAAGTGTCAATCTGCTTGAGGGTAAGGAAGCTCTACAGAGGGATCTAGATAGGCTTGATCACTGGGCCAAGGCCAATTCCATGAGTTTCAATAAGGGCAAATGCCAGGTCCTGCACTTCAGCCACAAAAACCCCCAGCAGTGCTACAGGCCTGGGGAGGAGCAGCTGGAGAGCTGCCAGACAGAGGGACCTGGGGGTGTTGATTGACAGCCAGCTGAACATGAGCCAGCAGCGTGCCCAGGTGGCCAAGAAGGACAATGACAGCCTGGCCTGTATCAGGAATAGCACTGTCAGCAAGAGCAGGGAGGTAGGTGATCATGCTCCTGTACTTGGCTTTGGTGAGGCCACACCTCAAATACTATGTCCAATTTTGTGCCCCTCTCTATAAGAAGGACATTTTGGTGCTGGAGAGAGTACAAAAGCAGGCTACCAAGCTAGTAAAGGATTTGGAGCATGTCCCATATGAGGAATGTCTGAGAGATCTGGGGCTATTTAGCCTGGAGAAAAGGCAGCTGAGGGGAGACCTTATCACTCTCTATAACTACCTGAAAAGAAATTGTAGCGAGGCAGGGTTCGATCTGTTCTCCCTAGTGACAAGTGACAGAAAAAGAGGAAATGGCCTGAAGTTGCACCAGGTGAGGTTCAGGCTGGATATTAGGAAGAATTTATTTGCTTAAAGGGTTGTCAGACATTGGAACAGCCTGCCCAGGGAGGTGGTGGAGTCACCATCACTGAAGGTGCTTAAGAGACAGGTAGATGTTGCGCTTAGGGACATGGTTTAGTGGTGTTGATAGGGCTAGGACTAAGGTTGGACTCGATGATCTTGAAGGTCTCTTCCAGCCAAAACCATTCTATGATTATAGTACTTAAGGTAAATACATGGAGGTAGATAGCAGAATCCCTGAACTCCTTTTCTGCCAAGTTCTCCACTCCTCTTTTTTTCCCCCTTTATCAAGACATGTCATTGTAAAAATACCATAATGAGGAAAACTTTTCACACAATATTGTTCTGAAAAGTCACCTTTTTCATATTGCTGTATAGTTGCCATAACAACTTGATGCAACATCTTATTTAATGATCATTCTCTGCATCCTTTTTAGCATTTTAGTTGTCATGACAACAACATGCATTTTATTCCAGAGCTATTTCGCAACACTCTTAGATGTGTTTTGCTTGGTGTGAATGAAATCAGATTCAGTCTCCACTGAAAAGATCAGAAAGAAATATGATGCAGTGTCTAGTAAAGAAAGCATCTTTTTAGAAAAATGTTCTAAAGCAATTGTATAACACAACTATGCCTTTCCTGATGTATGTATGATTAACAAAAAGCTCAATGCAAATACTATATTTGAGAACTGATTACACAGAATGGAGCCATATAAACGTCCAACATTTTGTCTAGAAGTAAGCAATAGCTATTGATTTGGAAAAAAAAAAGAGAGAAGAGAGTGGTTTGAACAGTGTGTTGCTTATAGTGGGAATATTGGCTTCAACATCTCCTGCCCTACAGCTAAGTCAGATATTTATGTGAAATCAGAGTGCCGTCAAAGCACAATAACATGATTTTGCACAAGCACATAACATTAACTTAAAATAACTAAGGTTCAGTGAGGAAAAAAAAACCAGCCCAAAACAATAAAACAAACAAAAAAATGCTATGGCAATATGCTATTGATCTAAACTATATGCTGTAGTAGAGATTTACACTTCTTTATTTTTTGTTATGAGGTGGTTGTCATGAAATAGTGAGCTAATGTCCATAAAGCTACCCAGTCAGTGACAATTTTGCTGCTGAATGCCAGAAGAAAGTTTACAAATTATAAATTGAGATTTGCAATTTACAGTATCAAAAGTAGCAAATTCACATTGTTCGTATAGCATAGAGAGATCACAAAGCTCACCATGAAAATAATTGTTCACAGAGATGTTAGGCCAAAGACTGAACAAGTTCTTGTCTCCTCTTCCCTTTTTTCTTGGTTGGTTGGGTTCCTTCCCCTCTCCCTTCTCTCCATTGACACCAACACAAACTTTGTTACCTGGAACCTATCCATTTCCTTCTGAAAGGAGCACTACTATCTTATCACTTGAAATGCAGACTGCAGAGATGTTACAGTGCTCAGCTTCTTGCAGCTGTCTGAATTGTAAAATATTTACAAGGCGTGAAAACTTAAGATCATCCCAAAAAAGCTTTCCAACCACTTCCTATTACACATCAGAATATGCTTTATGCATTTGCAGTCCTTACAAGTGTTTTCACAACCACAGGAAATGTTTTACCTTTCCCTGAGTATTTCTTTTCCCACAACGTGAAATTTAGAGTCATTCAAAGTACAAGATGTGGTTTCTAGGGTGCAGTAGCTGTAACTATAGGAATGGTGAAGCACATACATGTAGTTAGGGAGATTGAGGTTATGAATTTTAGAGGTATGAACCTCAATTTCCATTTTATTGCTTCTGTGAATTGGTATCATGTGTGCTGTATGCAGGTGCAGCTTGACTCCCTCATTAACATTGTCTTCAGTTCTAATAAATCCTATTATCTGGGCATTCTATTCTGGATCTGATGCTTCATTCTAAAAGTCCTACCTCAAAAGTATACAGCAGAAGTGAAAACATGGAAAAGAAGGGTGTTGTCCAATTTTTAGAAGGAATTTATTTGCAAGAAAAATGCAGAAAAGACTAGAATAGGCAAGTACAAAGGTAATGAACAGATCAGGTATCTTAATTTTCTTCTTAACACAAGAGCTAAGCAAAAGTCACCAAAAAGTAAAGCACAGAATGTTTTGTCACTTACTGTCAGTGAACTTATCAGACTGAAAATTAAGAATTTGGCTAAAGAAATAGCTGCAATTACCTAGACAAGATGTTATAAAAGAACTGGAAGTCCTCATGCTCAACTGTTAACTGCAAACCACATGAGATTGGAAATTTCTTACTGTTAGAAATTCCCACAGACATTTAGCAGCTTATAGACAGATACATAAAGAGCATGACAACAGGCAGTGACAGAAAACTGTGCGCTTTGTACAAATGCACAACATGCAATTGGGAGACCATTTAAATAGAAACTAAATTAACATCTAACTGTTTGAAAGGGAGAGACTGAGATAAGAGGGATGTGAAAGTGAGTCAATATGAAAATGTTTTAACATAAATCATTCGGTTATAAATAACTGCAAGCAGCAAAATTTAAAGCTACTACATGCAAAATTTGTGCTGATTTACTGATCTTCAATTTACTTTTGACTCTCAAAATACTCTTAAATGTAATCATGTAACTCCAAAGCCATTTGCTTTTTTCCCCTTAACAGTATTTCTTTTGCGTGAATTAAGAATTTAGGAAAGAGATCAACATGAATGCTTCCTATTAAGAAATGCAGTTGCTCCAATTATGTTTTCAAGGAAACAAATGTTCATATTCTTCCTGAGCTTTATATTGGGATAAAAGGTATCCAATACCAGTACAAATACACTCTCCTCCTCTGCAAATATATTCACACAGCCTCATTTTTCAAGTATCAACTCTCTTACCAAAGCAAATTCAGTTTCTATGCTGTTACTGTTTTAGCTAGTTTATAACAATATTTTCCAAACTGTTTTCCTTCAAATTGTCAATATCAATGTCTGCTCATACTTCCATTTAGCATTTCAAATAGAAAATACTACCTTTCTTTAGTTTATAAAGGCACAAGTCTCCTTCAGTTAGCACTTCTGCAAATGAATTCATGGCATACAATATACAAAGAGAAAATATTAGATATCTTATTTTTATATATTAAAGTTTAAAATATGAGCATTTTGCCAGAATATTTTTTCTCTCTTACAATATTAAATCAGGTTCTTTTGATCAGTAAAGATAAATAAATAAAAATATCTTTTTTGGTTTTTAATAAGTGCTAGCTTTTCTTCACAAATCTTTACCTTTCTTATTAAATAAAGCTGAAATACACAAGTTACAGCTACAAAGTTTTTCCTCTGGATTTTAGTAACACCAATTTATTGTTTTCCAAATATACTCCCTTAACATACTTCGAGAGCATTTAGTAATTAGAAGAAAATCTGCAGTACGAACTAACACCCAAAAGTATTGGAATCCTGCTTCAAGTAGGTTTGCAGACTCCGGCATATTAGAGTAGCCAGCTCTGAAACTGGCCTTTCAAAGTACTTGACAATAGCTTCTTGCATTGCTTTTATAAAGCCAGCCTGTTGAGTGCAGTATACCAGATGTTGGAGAAGGGAATTTATTTTTAGATATATGTCATTTTATTTCATCACATAACAGAACTGAGAAAACATTAGAATAAAAAACAACCTTAGAAAATCTTAATTATCCATAAACACTTACATATATCTGTGCCCGTGGGTGTTCTCTGTATGTGGAAAGAACAGACAGGACATCATGTCTAAGAATAAGAGGCTAAGAGTCCTGTCTCCTAGAACATCCTAGTTCACTTTAAAGTGCTTATTACCAGAACCAATACAAAGCAATTGGTGAGGGCAGGACAATGAGTAGATGAGTCCATTATAACAAACAGTTGTAATCATTCAACAGCATAGCTTGGCTCTCTAGTAAAAATCTTTCTCTCAAATTTCAATCTTCGGATATGAAACACAGCACTGGCCAGCCAGTACCTAGCACAGCTCAGAGGGGGAAAAAAAAAAAAACACAAAAAAAAAAATAATAATTAAAAATTCCCAGAATGTAATAGTGACAGAGCAACAACCCTTCTCTTTCCACTCTAGCAGCAAAAAATGAATCCAGGAGTTGCCAGAGACTTTCCCTTAAAGCAGTTTCTCAATAATGCTTCTCTACAACTGCTCAACCAAACTGCTGGGGAAAAAGCACATAGTTCCATCCCAGCTCAATCAGAACAAAACCAAACCAGTAAACTCAAAGGCCACCAAGTTCAGGTGATGGCAAGACATGATTTTGATAAAGGAAGGCAGGCATTAGCACATGCTGAGGGTAAGAGGAAAGAGGGCCACTTCATACCTGAGGAAGTCATCTGAAGAAAAGAAAGTGCATGTGGGACAGAGTCCATGTCATATTAGCCTCTGTAAATGACTCCAGAAAGTGAGAACATAAAACACAAATATGGAAAAGCAGTAATAAAGGGATTCTCTGAGTTCTAGCCCAGCATCTGTTCCTGTGTGTGTTATGCAGCAAAACCCCATCATTTCCAGGCAATGTCCACAGCAGTATCTCTGTCAATCATAATGGACCATAAAACACAACTCCTGGTGGCATCTTTTCCCAGACAGCTAGGAAGATAACTTACTTGGAGCGACAGAAGTCTTTCTGGGGCAATTTGCTTGCATTGTTTGTAATAATGCAGAATATTGTTGCATTCAGTTATGATTATTTCCATGGAAAACAATGGCTCTTGTTCACAGCAAGCAGAGCCAACATCATTATTATGCAGAATCACATTCTGTGCCATAGCAACTGGGAGTTTAATATCATAGTGCTGCCTTTTTCCAATGAACTGATTTCTTGCTTTGATAGCAGTGTTAATTATACCATTGACAGAACTGCAATTAAATTAACATGATCACAACTTACCATTGACCAATATCAAGCAACTTACTTCAGACAACTGCCAATTACTTGGTTTTCAAAAACCACCCTCCAGAGACATGATTTGCAAGTTCGGCTGTTAATCTAATTGAAGTGCAAACAGTACCACAATTACTTATCCAAATGTTATACGGTCTTAACAGGTCACTGCTGCCCTTCAGACACTCTGAAGTCTTCAATGTTTACTTTTCAGCAGATATGAGGGGAGGGGGTAGAATGAGTACTATCGGTTCCATCTCCTTTAGAAAAGCAAAATCTATCCCCACTTACATATCCAGCCCCTGGCATGTTTTACTGTAAAACACTGCAAGAGTTATGGGGAAATGAATATAATCTTGCTGATCAAAGACTGTGCAGCAACTCACAGGGAGTATTCTGTTCAGTATTTATTTTGACCCTAGGTCAAATTGAAAGGATACAGAAATTTTATAAAACTTACATGCTTATATTGCTGAATGTTTTCAAAAGCTAAAAAATTTCTATGTCAGAATACTGAGTTTTACTGCTTTCTGCTCTGGGTTTCATTTTTTGGTAATTTTGTTCATTTATAAGATCTCTGGGGAGGTTCCAGAGCCAACCTTTCTGCAATAGATCTAAAAAGTGAATCAATACTTGGATTTATATTTCCTATTTAGAAGGTTTTCCCATACTTAACTGAGCCCTTTATATTTTAAACTGTTTAAACAATAATTACTTTTTTTTTTTAAACCCAGAGCAAGTAAGCTTAGAGTATAAAAACATCTATCCTGAGCAGCCTGGTCTAGTGGGAGGTGACCCTGCCATGGTGGGGTGGTTGGAACTGGATGATCTTGGAAGGTCCCTTCCAGCCTAAACTATTCTGTGATTCTACAATGAAACAGTACAATCATAGCAGAATCATGGCAAAACTTTCTGTGAGACATGAGAGCACCTGGGCCAGGCAAAGAGACACCTCTGTAACAAGAAGCCAATGGCCCAGGCACAAGCAGTATCTTGCATTTACCTGAATGTACCAGGGAACACTGCAAGCAGAAGAAATTGGCTCTAAATGTTACACCTAACCCATGGGGGCTGGAAGAATTAGACCTAAATTTGTAATCTCTATGGAAAAAGAGCAGTTTTGTTCTCCAAAAAAACTGTATACAGGGATGTAAGCTGGATCAGACCTGGTGAACTCAAAGACCTATTCTACAGTCTGACCTTTTTTTTTTTCCTGTGTAATTTTCAAATATTTACAGCACTCATCCAGTTTATTTCTCCTATTGAACAACATCACAGCACAGTAAAGCACATCAGTATGGAACCATATCTGCTGTAGAGAGTCATAAATATTAGTCTGAAATTTAACATTAAAGTTAGGACTGATTCTAACAGAGAATGATAAATTTTTAGAGAAGCTAGTCAAGGCCCTGATGTTACCCTCCTTTAAGGGTTTCTGGAAAACAAAACAAACAAGCAAGCCACGCAGAACAAAACACACACAAAAAACCCCCAAAACCCACAAACAGAAGAGAGCGGCAGAATGCCTTGCAAATTTACTAAATATATTGCTTCCCTTTAACAACGAAAGAATAATAGTACCAAAAATTGTCTGGAGCTTTAGCAATCTGTAGATAACATATCTGCTCAAGAACACAGTTAATTTGAGAAGCGCTTTCATGGCAACAAGGATATCTCTTGTTATTTTATAGATTCCTTTAAAGAATTAAATTAATAGATAAACCCATACTATACACACTTCCCAAAACTTTCCTGCAGTGCAAAGCAGTATTGAAGAGTAAATTCTACACAGCAATGGAGAAGGTTACATCTAGCCCACTGATAGAGCCATGATATGTTTAACTTTCACTCCAGTACACCTACATGCAAGCATTTTTTTAAAATTTGCCTTACTGACAGCACTCATTCTTAAAATACAATTTTGCGCATTTCTGCCCTTTGCCCTTCTCCTGTTGCCTCAGTGCACACACATTGTACTTCTCTGCCCCAATTAAAAAACCCTCATAAGCAAACAATCAGACAACAGAATCTGAGCAACAGTGTGCAGCTTTGGACAACAACACCCACACTACAACAAAATTTAAAGCAACAGCATTTACAAATACCATTTTCCCAGGGCTATCTTGCTGCCTGGAATCACCCACTAACCTCGGGGCTGCCTTGGCTTTCCCTTGAGCTGGTTCTCCTTTCCATATCCCAGAAGCATTGACTCTCAGCAATTTTCCTCCCTCTCTTACTGCCATCTTCCTTTGTGGGCTGAAGGAAGAAGGAAGGAATGGGGGAACCAAGATGGTTCATGGACCTTTTCCAAGGTCCATGAGGAGGCAGCTGAAAAGGCTCTGCCTTTCCCCTTCATTTCTCCCTAGGATTCATGAAGCACCCCGTCTTCTTGAGAGTCTTTGAAGCAAGGCAAAGCACAGTTTCTCTCCCATGCAGATTGAAAATCAGAAATTATTCTAATTTTACTCTTAAATACAGGTTCTTCTATTTTGAATGACACATTTTAGATGTAAAGCAAATAATATGTCATTGCTGCATTGACATAGGCTACAAAAGAAAGTATTAACTCCTGAGATCTGGTTATTCATCCTGGGGAATTTCTGCTTACAAGACCAGCTGATCTACTGCATTTCACTCATCCTAGAAGAAGCACAAAGCAAATATGTTCTGTAATGTTATTCATCTATTTACTATGGTCAGCCAGAGAACAATTAAACTCTTGTGTCTCAAATGAATGTTTTAATGTCTCCAATGCAAACTCTGGAGAGAATGCAAACAGTCCATAAAGTGTTCATTTCTTACACTATCAAATATTAATGATAGAATAAAAATATTAATTTTTATTATAATAAATAATAATTATTATACCAGTTCACAAGAATTGTCAAGCTTCACTGAGGACACAAGGACAAAAGACATTACCATTTGTACATGATGGATACTATTCAATCATGGCTAATAAACGATGCAGTAACTTCACATTAGTGCTGTCAGTATTTAAGTGGAAAAAATCCACTTCAAATAAAGTTGGCTATTTTTGCATCCCAGATAATTTCATTCAGGATATTGCACCAAAGTTACAACTATGCTGAAAGCCTTGGGACTGTAGGCAGTCTAACCATAAAGATAGCTACAACAAAACCCCTAGCCCATGATCCACAGGAGTCTATTTAGTATCTAAACAACTGATGCTTCAGAATATAACTTGGTGGGAAGTTCCATTTCAGCTCTGTATCTGCTGAAACAAATGAAGATAACAGCCAGCTTTAGTCTTGTGTGCTTGCAGACACGAGTTGAGAGCTTGTTCTGCCAAGTGGTGCCACTGAAATAAACTGTAAAGAAACCTTGATCTGAAAACCACTGGTTCTTTCCTGGAATTCTTTCCACTGACATTAATTCAGCCCACAGCCTCATGGTATTAAGTAAAACTGATTGGGACCAAAATCTGATCCAAAAATATATCAGTACAAACAGGAACAACTGTTACCTCAACAGATTACAAATTCATCTCTCTGTGGTTGAATCACATGTATTCCTGCTGTAAGTTTTGCAAATGTTTATTCGGTTGGTATTTTTATTTTCTTTTGGCATTAACCAGTGTGTTGCCTTATTTTTCATCTGGCACAGTGGCATGAAAAACAAATAAATACACTTCCAAGCCTTCAAAAATTTCTGCAATTTCCTTTCAAACAGGATCCTGCTTACAAATGAAGCTTTTATTCAGTTACCACCATCTAAGCTAGGGCTGTGAAAATTATTGCTCCAAATAAATCAGAAGTCAGACGTAGGTAATCTTTTCTCTTGTTTGCTGCCTTTACCTCTTGTAAGATATTTGTTCATTGCATCTGTTCTTAGGCTATGTGAGACTATTAAACTACTTGTTGGCAAAATATTTTGATGGTTGATCATACATTTGTCCTTGGCTTTGGCTGGTCACACTAGGGTAACATAATATTCCTTTGCTCTCTCATACAGATGCTTCCTTAACAGAACAAAGAAAATCTGCACACCAACAATGGTTAATAAATGATATATTGTAATTCCCCAAGTACCACTGTGAAAACAAAGCTGTTTACAAAAACATTCACTAACAGCTTGTCCACTTGTTCAGCTTTTTAGAAAAATAAATGTTCAAAAACACTTCTTTCAGCTACCTATAATCTTTCACTTCAAAAAAATACAGCAAACAAAAGGCAGAGGCCTTAGCTGAAAACACAGGTTTGCTGTAACAAAGACTTGTATAACCTCATCCTCTCTGTATGTGTCACATTGCAAAATGGCTAGAAGCACAGAAAAAATGAGAAAGTAATCTACAAGCTCATTAATGTGTTTTGCAAAAGATGTTGACTTGTGCTCTCATCCATCCTTTTGATTGCAGCAAAGCATAATTGTGTAAGAAAAGAAATAATCAGAAGGAAGAGAGGAGGTTGTATTTTTCTGTTCTGTCCACCTTCTGTTCTTCAGTATGCCCAGCACAAATTTGCATGTTCTCCAAGGAGCTTATCATTTATCTAATAAAAGGTGAGATTCTTATGTCAATGGAGCTGACTGGGGCAGTGCTCTATAAGAAGACTCACTGAAACGAGCATGGCTATTTGTACAGCAAGATAGTGCCCAGCAAGAACTGAGGCAGACTCAATATCCAAGCATTAAAGCATTGCCTTGTGTCACCAGCTTCCCTAGTCAACTCAAGTCATGGCGCACAAGTATATTCTTAGGCTGAAAATTCTCTGAGGTTTTGCAGGTTTTGTGGGTTGTTTTTAAATTTCTTGAAAATGGCGAGTTCTCTATGACTTAATGGTTTTAGCTGAACTGCATACTGGACAGCATAAGTCATTCAAGGATGCATCTGTTCAAAGGTGAAACAGATTTCAGTCAGTACAAAGGGCATAGGATGCCTTGGAGGCTCATTTGGCAACAATAGTGATGCATGACATTGTTCAGTAAAATACATCTTTTCAATTAAAATTTTATTTACTGGAGGCTTATTTAAGTTACACCAAACAATTTTAAAATCTACAGCTCAGTGATACATCAGAGAATACACACTCTGTTATTTGCAAGCCATTAAAATCTCTGGTCCAGATGCTTCCTTCCATTTTCTGCCACAAACGTGAAGCAAAGTCACTGCAGCCAGCAGAATTATACCACTTCTGCACCACTGAAATTGAGATCTGGATGCAACTCATTATTTGTCATTAGCAAAGAGAAGGAGGCAGAGGATTCCGAGAGGCAGAAGCCCCCGGCAGCCCCTGTTGCGAGAGCGGCTGACGTGGTGTGGGTGTTCCCACGGTGACGGCGATCACAACCCCGCCCCTCGCCTTGAAAAAGCTTCCGGGAGGGCAGTGACATGTCACTGCCCACCAGGGAGGAACAGCCAGTGAATGACGTGAGTGTGGTAGCTTGTG